>JAXGGA010014450.1:0-32079 GCA_038373865.1 Uloborus plumipes
ATCTGTAAGTGTCGAGTATAGAAAACGATCCTCTGCAACTTTAAGTGTGATATCTTTTCAACTGATAACATATGACAAATAATCTTAAATAACTAAATATTTTTAAAATACCACCTGTAAAAACATGTTTTTTATTTTTTACTTAAAAGGTTTCCTACAGAAAATCTCCTGTTAGCTCTAGTCCACAGCGAAAATTCATAATGGAAGGTAATAAGATTTAAGAAATATCAAAATCTGCTAAAGGCAAAATACCAATAAATCAACTTTTGTCAGGCGATATCACGATAGCGGTTTTGTGAGAAGACATGGCAAGTTTCATGAGTGTAACAATCATAGCACGATCTATTCAAGTTCTAGATAGAACGTTTTTATATCACAATTTCCTAAGGCAACAGTAAAGAGATATGAGTAAAGAAGCCATTATTTTGTGGGAGGAAAATGCAATGTTGTGATCTTCAATACCCGAATTTAGAAAACTGGATAAAGCAATAACAATTAAAAAATTAAGGAGCCATTTGAAAATTTAAACTTATGATAAAGAAAACAGGAACTACAATGTATTATTTATGAAACAGAATTTCCAAAAGCATTATATGGTAGTTTTTAATGGACGTTTTTTTACTAGTCTTTTGGAGTTACAGAAAACGCTTTATTTAGCACGAGAGAATTGATTGATGTGCACAAAATCCGTTGGTAAGGCCATCTGAAGTTACATATGCATTAAAACATCTTTGCTGAAATATTGTAATTTGTCTGAAATTAAAAAGCCTCAGATTTATTAATTATGTGATGGCCATGGCCTGAAATTGTGTTTGTGTAAGGCAAGATTCCGCCAAACTTCTGAAAGCAGCTTAAGTGGAACAACTTTGTATCAGCTACATAACTTTGTGCCACAGCCTGTTTAGAAACTAATGAGCTACGTAGTGATAGCAGAAATATAGATAATCCGATTTTATTTCATTTTTTACTACGCAGTATTAGATTGTACAATTTGATATATGTTGCTTTTAGAGTAGTATTCCATTTTTGACATCCAACATATTGAATTCAAATGCGTTCACAGATTGTTTCTGCATCGTCATTACACTATCGTTTGTGAAGTAGTATATTAACGTATTTTAAACTCTAAGAAATTTTAATATTACAATTTTTATAATCTTATGTTAATTATACCCGAAACGAGGATTGCGCAAGTCATTTTATGTATGTTAGCAGTTTGCCCAGGTTATCTCAAAAATAAAATAAAAAAAGTTTTACAACTTTATGCAACTAGTTTTTATAACTAGAAATCTGTTTTTGTTGCTGTAATTTTCGTAGCTTCCCAGTAATATATAATCTTACAGTTTTGAGAACGATTGTTCAACTTTTTTTAACATCAGAGAACTGATAGAAGGAAGATAAAGCATGACAAAAGATTTGGAATAAAAAAGCAATAAAAGATGGATCGAGTCACTTTGAAAAACTGGAGCCATTGTATTGCTAACTAAGTATAAAATTGATACTTCCTCTATTGTTCCAAAAACTGCTGTGCTTTGTCAAAAATGTGTTTTGTGAAATTCCAAATTTAGAAATCAGATTGTTAAATTGGGGAAAATACTCATTATTTGTGTCTTTGTGGACTCTTGATAAAGTGTATCAGTGGCATTCTGCTAAGGAGAATTAGGATATAAGAGCCAATATTTTGAAAAGTGCCAATTTGAAGTTGAAGTTTTCTGATTTAAAAAATTTTTTGCAGAAAAAAATTAATATTGGATTCTAAGTTTAAATTGGGTCTAAATGCAAGAAAATAAAAGGGGGGAGATCAAGGAAGTTATTTACCCCCTCTTTAGATTACTCACTTTTAAGCTGTTACAGATCTGATGTTAATATGAGCCACATACACTAGGTGGCCAAAAGTATCCGGACACTTTCGAAAATTCACATTTTTACATATAGCTCGAAAAAATAAGTGATCAATTGTTCTTTAACTTTAGTCATACAAAATATAGGCTTCACCGAACATTTCCAAGTTGAAATTAAATTACCCTTGCATTTGGGGGACGACAAGAAGGGTGGTTGAAAGTAAAACCGCTTTTTGACCATAACTCTTCGAAAATAGCTCGGAATAAGCTATAAATTTCAGTAATTAATTAACATACTATGTATAATTACTGTACAAATTTTTATGATTGTACCACTCTTACTTCCGAAGATATGAAACATTTTTTTAAAAATGGCAATTTTATTTGAAGGGTTTTTGCTCATAACACGCAGAGTTTTTGATCAAACATTGTCAAAACTTCAGAAAAAATGACAAAATACAATAGAAAGAACATACTAAAACGGTAAATAAAAATATTTAAAATCCGATGAGATATGAATGTTAAAAGGAAATAATTTTTCACGGCGCATGCGCGAACGACAAAAATTTATAACTACAAAAATATTGTAGCCTGGTTTATACTGCATCTTATAAAAAAAGTTCCAGTTGAATATCGTAAAAATTGAAAAAGCTATCAGCGATCGAGTGAGCTGTAATTCATTCATTCGCAGACAATACATAAATGGCAAGAGGTTCTTCACAAATAGTGGGGTAACAATTGAGCATTTTCTTCAATGTTAAATTGTATACAGTTTGAAAATTTATATTCGGCATAGAAGTCACATTTCGCCTATTCGGCCAAAAAGACCTTATACGTAGGTGGCCAAAAGCATCCGGACACCCCCTGAAACGTTGGTTTTGAAAGATGACGCAATAACCTTTAATTTAAAAATAGCTCTTTGTGGACAGACCCTCACTTTTTATGTATTGTCTGCGAATGAATGAAATACAGCTCACTAGATCGCTGATATATTTTTCAATTTTCATGATATTCAACTGAAACTTTTTTTATAAGATGAAGTATAAATCACAGTACAATATTTTTGTAGTTACAAATTTCTGTCGTTCGCGCATGCGCCGTGAAAAAATATTTCCTTTTAACGTTCATATCTCATCAGATTTTTAATATTTTTATTTACCGTTTTAGTATGTTCTTTCTCTTGTATTTTGTCATTTTTCCTGAAGTTTTGATAAGGTTTGATCAAAAACTCTGCGTGTTATGAGAAAAAACCCTTCAAATAAAATTGCCATTTTTAAAAAAATGTTTCATATCTTCGGAAGTAAGAGTGGTACGTTCATAAAAATTTGTACAGTAATTATACATAGTATGCTAATTAATTACTGAAATTTATAGCTTATTCCGAGCTATTTTTGAAGAGTTATGGTCAAAAAGCGGTTTTACTTTCAACCCCCCTTCTTGTCGTCCCCCAAATGCAAGGGTAATTTAATTTCAACTTAGAAATGTTCGGTGAAGCCTATATTTTGTATGACTAAAGTTAAAGAACAATTGATCACTTATTTTTCGAGCTATATGTAAAAATGTGAATTTTTGAAAGTGTCCGGATACTTTTGGCCACCTAGTGTATCAGAGTTTATTCTTTCAGTCTTCATTAACATCTCTAAAAATGATATCATTTCCTTGCATTTTTAACATAGAATTAAGATAATTATATTAAAATATATATATTAGCTAAAAAATCAAATTTCATTATAAAAAAGCATTTCTTGGAAATAAAAATTAGCGATCAGGTTTTTAGATAAAATAAATTATGAGATTACCAAATCCAAGCTAATAAAATATTTGCTTTGTTTTGAAACAACACACAGCTTCAACTTTTTCAACGCACAGCTCTACTGCTTGCTTTGCTTTAATTAATTGCAGGAAATTTAATTTCTTGATTAGAAATTCAAATTTAGCAGCATGCTAGTTATTATCTAGTTATTTAGCGCAGTTATGAGAAATTGAAGCACCAAAAAAAAATAAATAAATAAAATAATAATAGTTAACTTAATTTCTACTGTGTCAATTTTTCTTATTTTACTAACTTGTATTGTCAGGTCATACAAACCACAAATGAAGTAATTGTACTAAAACTCATTGCTTTTCATTTTTTAAGAACAAAAATGTTCAATATATATGGCTAAAACCTATGATTTTTGCTTTTTATAATTCTGAAACGTGTGAGTGAGTTTGGAAACATATCAGGTGTTTTTCAATGTTACCGTTCTGACTGTTACCGATCTGACAAACTGACAAAGTTTTTTTTTATTTCCGAGTAGATCGCGTTAAACCAAAATCAAACGCGTGGTTTTTTCACTTGTAATAAAGGACTATACTTATATGTAAAATAATTTTTTAAATAATAAAAACTGCACATTTTAGCGCGTGTTACCGATCTGATGACTTAAATGACACACATTTAATAAAATCACTTTAAAAAAACTTACCTAAAATTTTAGATGCAGAAATGCAAATTTTTAATTACGATGCGATAAAACATCTTACCAGGTACTCAGTATCACGTGGTATAGGTGCAAGAAATGATTTTGGGAGCCTAAACATAGATCGGAAGCTATTGTTATCGCTCTGACGGCGGAACTTGGGACACCCATATTTCGCATCGGCCAGAAAATCAGAAATCGATTGAAACAAAAATGAAGTAAAATATTAACAAAGGGGTAAAAATAGAATCGTTTTCTGTGCAAGTGCGGTTTTTTTTTTGGGAAGTTAGAAAGTACGCATGACTTGTTTGCATGCTAAAGCTTTGCTACTGGGGACACGTTATCGATCTGATTTTTTATGTGTAAAAACTATATTTTCTGAAGAAAAAAAATTTTTTTCTGATGTTATTAGATGAAATGAAAGCAAAACCTTATCTTCTTTCTGTGGAAAATTATTTTTGTAACTAGTTATTGAAATACAGTACCGCCTCGTTATATCGCTCATTCAGATATATCGCTCTTTTCTTTTGTCTCAAAAAAAAAAAAAAAAACTTTTAACTCGAAATCATTTTTGAGAAAATATGTAAGGTGCTCAGAAAAGGTCTCTTTCTCATTTATTTTGTGGCAAAAAAGACACGGTATAGGAAAATTACAAATTTGCGGGGAAAACCGATCGGCTGATGATACAGCAGCAGCATGTTTTCCTGATGAATTGAATCGAGAAATTGTTGAGCTAGACTTGGTAGATGAGCAAATCTACAATGCTGATGAAGCTGCTCTCTACTGGAAAAGGCTTCCAGATAAAACTCAAGGCGAATACATGAATTTTTATGTATGTGTACGTATAATTTACTTGCATGCTGGATAGAAACTATTTTTAATGACCTCGGCTATATCGCGCTTTCGGATATATCGCGCTTTTTTCTTGTCCCCGAAAAGCGCGATATAACGAGAGGTTACTGTACTAGTGAAAATTCACTTGGGACTCAAATTGGCACTTTTCTAAATATTAGCTCATAAGTGCATATTCATTACAAACTTCCTCTGTGATTAGTTTTAGTTTTATTCATGCAAACATGTTACTAAGGTGAGAACTTAAGTACACTAATATAGAAGATGCTAGCATACCTATTATATCTTTAAAGGGATATTTACTAGCGGTGATACTTTAATGTAAGCCACTGACGTTGAAGCAATTTTAATGTGACCTAATGCTTAAAAGAAATACGTAATTAAAGTAAAAATTATAATAAGAAAGCAGAAAAAAAATAATTCCTTTACCAAATTTTAAAAAATGGTACTGTTCAATACTGAAGCTAATTAAAACGAATGACATTTTGTAATTCAAAAAAGAAAAAAAAAAACTGGCATTAGGTTGAGAAAATGAATTAAAGATCCAGGCAATTGGAAAATAGCTTCTTTAATTTAAATAGTCAACTAATTGTTTTAAAATACGAATTTAAAAACATCCTATATTTTGGTCCAAATAAATAATAACTTAGTTAAAAACACCGCAAATTTCATTTTGGGAAAATTATTAAAATAAAAAATACGCCGGTTATTCAACTTAAAATTTAAGCTGCAGGAAAATAATAAGTTAAAAAAAGATTATACAGTTTAGTCAATAAAAACAGAATTGTTTACAAGGAAATTTTTTGATAAGAAATATCAAAGCTTGAACTCTAGATTTTATCCCGATAAAATATAAGTATCATATTTTATACGTAGAAATTCAAAAGACCTAACATATCCTATTTTCCTTTTAGAAAATTGGAATAGCGACGGACATGTTTATTTTTTCAAAAGCTATGTAATAAAAGTTGTATAACTCTCTGTATTTCGCGAAAGCTATGATTTGCATTATAGCACAAAATGCACTGAATTTGAAAATTTTATTCATGAATCATTCTGTTCTGTCGTATTAAGCAGTTACGTCAGAGAGGGACTCATATTTCAGTAACGCTGTCATCCTCACAGCGATAATTTCTTGCGTGATTTGGAAATTTGATTTCTTTTGCTTCGAAAGGAGAGAAAATAACGTATGGGAAAAATGATAAGTAAGGATTTGGCAGAAACTGTCAGCGCTAATTTGACCTATAATTCATCATAAAAGCAATCATGGCGAAATTTAAATTGGTAACTTAAGGAAAGTTTCGACAAAAAGGAAGCCACGTTTCCAAACTTATGAGAAACTGCTTGCTGAAACATTTTTAAAGAACGTGCTTTTAATGCGTTATAGTGCTGTAACTATTTAAAAGGTATACATCTTTATACTATACTATAATCAATCATGATTAAATCTGAGAACCACATTCCTCACAGATGCTCATGATTTCTCGTGCTTTTCTTTATTTTTTTATACATTAAAACGCGTTTAAAAATACTCTTAATTCAATTGTTATCCACTTAAAAAACTTAATTTCAAAGTTTTGCATTCGTTATGCTAAAAATTGAAAGAAATATGTATTTTAACACTAAAAATAAATATATTTTTGATTATTAATTATATTGCAAATCATAAAGATTAAGACTGAAGAAATGGATGAAAAAAAATACGATCCGCGAAAATGTATAATACGTCAAATAATATCTAAAAACATAAACTATTGTTGTAGTATCCAACTTTTTTCGTTTTTATGAACTGTTTTCTATTCTCTTATTATTAAACTGGCTTAAAAGTTGAAGGCTGAAAAATCTTTGTAAAATATGTGTAAAAGATTTTAAACTATAATAAAGGGGAAGTAAGAAAGTTTAAAAGGAACCTTTGGTCACACGGAAAAAGAAAATTCTTATAATTATCACCAACCAAACCAGAGTATATCCACCCAAAAACTAAGAAAAAGATCCTTTATAGAGCCGAAATTTGTCGTTTCGTTTAACGCAGTAAGTTAATGGCTTAAATGTTTAATAAGAAAAAGATATCGCTTTACTTCAGCAATACAAAAACCAAAATTAGATCTTAAGCCGCTTTAGTGCTTAAGTGCTTTTAGTATAATGGCAGCCCTCTTCCACAAACTTTATCCTTTAAAAGCTAATGATGCGTAATTGAAGCATAAAAAATAAGAACCAATCCCTTTTTAAAGATAAGATTTTTCCTTTAAATTCCAAGCAAAGTTTCACCAATTAACTGTAAGCTGTAATTTTCCTCGAAAATTTTAACTGCGTTAGATACTTTACAGCTGAGCTGTTACATTCAACGCGATACTTCCACAAATTTTGTTGTCCATTCAGCATTTTTAAAACAGCACTACAAGTTATTTAACCCGTAGCAAGTTACTCCTTTTTTTTTTCTTGCCTTTTCTGTTCAATTTTTGTAATGTGGACGTACAGTTTCCGCATCTGTTTACTTTTCGACAAGCCTCAAATGGAACTTACTATCAATATTTTGACTTCTTGCGATTTTTTCTTTACAATGACAGTAGTACATTGATACATTTTCACTTCTTATTTTTAAATTTGACTAAAGGGATTTTCTTTTAAAAAGAAGATACTATGTAGTAAATGTAAATATTAAAATTTTGTCTAATCGCTGTTGGTTCTTCAGAATTTTTTAATCACCAAACTTTTTTTTAAGTGGCTTCATTTTTATTAACTTTTTATTGATTTATGTATTGCAAACCAAACATAAATGTATCTGGTGTGAATCCCACACTACTTCTCTTTACGGCTCGAAAAGAGTTGTCATAATTTTGCATATCATTTCAAACACCAAATAAGGATGTTTTCCCATCTACAAGAATATTTAATTTACCTTTTGAGGTATGAACATCAAATTTCAGCATGGTGGACACCTTTGTACTTTTAGTTATACGACCTTTGTACTGTAACTAAAATTCTTAATTTTTTTCAGCTTTTTTGCTAGTACATTTGAAAGTTTTAAACCGTACTTTTCACCGAAGATGTTTATTGATTAAAAAGAAAATCTTGAACAGAAGGAAACGGCTAGTTGGGCATAAACCTTTTTTCAACGTTCAGCTTCTTCTTACGGAGCATATTTTAATCATATGAAATAGAGTATGAATAATCTTTGAGATTTCATGTAAGAATAAAAAAAGCTGCCATAAAACCAATATGGGTAGAAATAAAACCAATAATGATCTGCCGATTTTAGAATGCATGTAATTTTCAATTGCAACGAATGAGTGAATGCAGAAAGCAATTTGGAATTTTGAGTTTCGCAATTATAGGAAAATTGATTCTATTTGGTGTGCTAGAGGAAAAGCAATAAATTTGTTTCTTTCCACTCGTATCTTGAATTTCGCTTTTCACTTATGGGTGCGGACAGAAATGACAGAAACTTAAATAGTTTTAACCACCCTTTTGGTCCACATTGTTCTAAAACATACCTATACAAGTTTGATGGAAATTTATTATACGGTATTTCTTCATACTGTCAGTATTTTTTTATTATTTAAATTTTCGCATAAAAATTTTGCAGATATAAGTATATCTGTTTTTTTTCTTACTGTCTTACTTACCTAGATTTTAATTATTCAACGTTATTCCACCTACATTGTAGTTTTTTTTTTGCTTGTGTCAATGAAAAAAATAAGATGAGCTCAGCTTCTATAGGAACATATTCCAGATCAAACGACCCAACTCACTTCTATATTTAGTTTGCACTTAAGTCTTGAATAGGAAAAAGGCTTCAAGTCGCTTGAAAATATTATTTAAAAAAATTATCAGATAACATCAATATTTCAAACTGTTGTAAATATCTAAGTTGCCTATAGAGTGCATAATATGCATGAATGAAAAACTATGACCACTGATGAATTTATCTTCAACAGAATCATGCTGAATGATGAGATTGTCATAAGAAGCATTTTAAGCAATTTGACATCGTTATTGGCAGTATTTAATAGGATTGTCCAAGAGATGGATGGATATTTTGCATAATTTTTAACAATAAAAACAACTTGCGCATTGGTATCCAGTTGTTGTTTTATTTACTACTCGGGAATACAAGCTTAATTAGATGATATCTACCCGATTTAAGGCATGATAGGTATAATATACTTTTATTTATTTCAGAAAAGGAGTACTGCCAAATTATTAGTTTTTTCTTTTGCAGTTCAGCTTCCTTCTAGAAAATCAAGCGAAATTATTTTTTGTGAAAGATGCTATTACCTTTAATATAGAAGGAGAGGGCAGACAAAGAAACTGATCCTCTTGCAAGAGAAAGTTTCTAAGCTCCGGCAGTCGTGAAAAGCCAAAATAAAAATAAGAAAAAAGGGTTTCTGTAAGAAACAAAGAGATACACGTCTATCGAAGTAATGATGGAAAGTGCATAGTTGTTTAATCATAGCATTTCTTTGTGCAGATATGTTGTTTCTATAGCATTTGGAAGGTCAAAACGAAAGAGAATCAGTTGAAAAGGATATGTTCCAGAGGATCAAAATCTGTCAACAAACAAGAATATTTTTTTTTTCATTATTTCTCAACAGCCCTTATTGGTAGTTGCGCCATTCAAATGTGGTATTTTTTTACATACAACTTGTGCTATATCTCTACCGGCATTTGCCAATCATTTTTATTTCACTGCAAATGTAAAACAGTTACTGTAAACATGTGTCTTTAGTATGCTAATTCTTTCGCATCTTTTCGTTATTTAACACTTTCCGGTCTAAGCCCGAGCTCAACTCGGGGTGCCGTTTTTGTTGAAGATAACTAAGCCCGAGCTCAGCTCGGGGTCAAGTTTGAGCTATGTAGCTATGAAAATACGGGTATGTTTCGTTTCAATCCTGTTTAGATATTATCTGTGGACCTTTTACTTTATTAAAAAAAATATAGATGGCACCACCAATCAGAATTAACTGCAGGAGACGCTACAGAATCGAGGCCTATACGAGTTAGTGCAAGCGTGCGACAGTGCAAATCCGTGTTTTGAAATGTACCACACCAAAGCAATTTTTGCAAAATAATGTGCATTTGAAAAATAAATATTTTTTGAAACATTTGTTTAAGATTTGGGTAAGTTTTTAATTAAATTTGTGCATATTTTCATGGTCAAAAATGATATTTTCGTATACGAAACTTTTTTTTCCAAGTTCCAAACATGCATTTTTCGACAATTTCTTGCTAAATATTAATTGTTGTTTCACTTAAATAGGTCTTTCATCATGAAAGAAAACATTTTGAAGTATTTAATAAAATTAAAATTACCAACATTTACTTGTTCCAAGTATTTTTTTTTTTTTAATCACGAAAAGGCTCAGACCTGAAAGTGTTAACGAATAATATTTCTTTTACTTTTTACTACTCCCTATGCTTCGTCGTTTTTCAAAGAATATTTTTAAAAGTGAAGTAAATACACCCATAGCTCGATCATGACATCCTGAGACCGCCTGTTTCATCCTTATTATGGACTCCTCAGTCAGGAAGAGCCAATAATCGAACTGGAGGCAGATATCCCGCAAACCATGGTAACGGCTCAACTCGAAATTGAAGGCAAAAGCTGGGTATTGTGAAATGGGTATATCTTTGTTACAATAAGAGGATATCTGCCTCCAGCTCGAGTATTGGCTATTCCTGACTGAGGAGTCCATAATAAGGACGAAACTGCGGTTTCGGGATATCATGATCGAGCTGTGGGTGTATTTGCTTCAGTTCTGCCTTAGCCCTAGCTTATGGGCGGCAACTCATTGCATAAATTCAAAAAGTGTTAATACATTTCATTTGTTTGGTAAAAAATATAATAGTGCAAATGGTAAACACGCGGGTAATACCGATGATATAGCTCATATGTGCTAAAAATTTAGGCAATTTTTAAACAGCATTAGAGTAACATGAAAGAACAATTGATTGTATTTTGAGGATGATAATAAGTTTGTAATTATTTCTTTCATTGAATAGCATTATCATAGTAAATTGAGCAACTGTCAACAAAGAAACAGTTTGAACTACCTGGTCTTTAATATCAGCAAGTTACTTTACAACCTTGTTTATATTTAGTGAACATTGTACATTACCACAGAGAACGAAATGAAATTTCAGCTGAACCCAGTGTGGAAAACATTCCATCAACTCGGAATGAATTGAATTACCAAGAACATCTCCTTGAACCATTTTCTTCGTTCCGAAACGTAATTAGATCATTATTGCAGCAAAGTTTAAACTTCTGTGTCACTGCGATGGCGTGTCCGACTCAGACACAGCATCTCATTTGCATAAAGTTCGAGAATTAACCTCGGACGGAACTTGCTGATTGGTAATGTTCTACAACTAAAGGTTTTATTATAATGATAATGAACTACTCAAATCAGCGATCACATTACGATCCGCATGAATTATTCAGATATTTTTCGAGCTGCTTTGAAAAGGAATTTATGGAAACGAAAAGTTTAAGAGTTTCTTAAGCATAAATAATAAAATAGTGGACAAACCAGAACAATTGCTAGTTAGAGTTATAAGCTTGATCGCAATTACAATTGATGTGGCTTTATACTATACTGTTTTTCGTTTGTCATGTTTTGTAATAATACTTGATGTGACCGCAAAGCTGCTCTCGCGACACAAGTTGAAAAATACATCATTGAAGATGAACTAATTTTCCCATTCTAACCCGAAATAAAAAAGAATCTGATTCTCTAAATGAAAAGGGCAAGCAGTATTTCACGAAAACTCCAAAGCGTATCCCAAGCGTTAAAGTAATAAACAAAATCTGACATAAAAGCACCAACTGTCCTTCAAAACTATTTCCTCTAAAGAAAAGAGCACATGATTGAATTACATTTTAAAAACATTCAAAACTATTGTAACTAAGTGTTAGTGGTTAAATGCATCAATAATAACTTACAGATCACCAATTCAAAAGATATTGCGATAAAAATACAATGAATTAAAAAAATCAATAATTTGAGATGTATCATCTAAAAATATTAATCATAAATCAAACAAAATGGGGGCAAAAAACAGAAACCGTCTATACCAGAATGAGCCTTCTTTCTTGTATACCAAAATCAACCTTCCTTTCATCTGATCAATATTCCCTTAATTATCTGAGACTGCTATTGTATATGAAAAATGTATTCTCTCGTCTAAAAGATACGAAAAAGTAAGTATAAACGAAAAAATAAAATAGTAGTATCTAATATACCACCAGCTCTGTTTTTCCATCTAGTGACTGCAGTTTCCTTAATTTGACTGCAGTTTCCTAATATTACTCTGCAAAAAATGAACTGTTGTTTTTTACAGTATATTACTGGCAGCCGAGGCTCCAATTTAACCTATTAAGCGCCAAAGCTCCCATTGCGGGAACATCTACTTTTATTTTTTTTTCTCTGAAGAAATTGGAGTAATTCATAAAAAACACATCCCATGGGAATTTCAACAAATTGAAGTACATCATAAAAAAAATTCAGTGAAATCTATGAATTTTATATAATTTTCGCAATTTTTCCAAAAAATGGAACTTTGCGTTTTTTACGAAAATATAAAAAACTAAAAAAACTAAATCAATGGATTTTTAAATTTTTTCAAGTGCTTTGCATATCTAAAGCAGATATTCCAACAAACAGCATATGAAAAAACCGGAATGAAACGATTCATTTAAAGACATGCCAGAATCCCTCAAACTTTTTGTTCCCAGAAAGGGAGCTTTGGCGTGGACGGACTAGCCTTTTGTGTACGCGCGCTTACAATGAAGAAAGGAATGCTGCTAGGCACAAAAAGGTAATCTACGTCACGAGACACGTGTACTCCTTTCTGTGTTTTTCGAAAAAATATTTGTTGAACTATGTTTTGTGAATGTTAGCACTATTCTCAAGATAGTTAGACTGAGAACAGTATCATATTTTTGCTTTCTATGCGAATTACTCTTTTTGGCGGATTCAGCTTTCATATTTCGATATCTTCATTTACAAGAAAAAAAAAAAAAGCCTTTCAAACTGAAAACTTAAGTGTCGTAAAATGGAAGGATAATAAAATAGTGTGCTTAGCATCGAATTTTGAAACGGAAGCTCGTTGGGACTAGTCAAAAGATGGGGTTCAAAAGAAAAAAAAAAACAAATTGATTTGCTTCAACCCCATCTAATTGTCATCATACAATAAATATGTGGGAGGTGTTGATCTCTTAGATCAATTTCTTAGTACATACAGGTCTCGTTTCAAAGGAAAGAAATTATTGGTGGCCTTTTTTTACTAATACACTAAATATGGTTGATGTAACACAGCCTTTAGAATTCATAAAGAGCTCAAGGGCGAAATGAAACAACTAATATTTTTAAAATAATTGCTAAAGTTCTAATGAAAAGTTCAAAATAAGGCAATATCAATTCCCCAGTTAGGACCTTGCGGACCGGTAAACGCAACTGTACATTTTGGTGGAGTAAACCATTTCATTATAAGCGCTGAAAAACAATCTCGGTATAAATTTTGTAAAAAGAACACTCGAACTAAATGTAAAAAATGCGTCGAATGCTGCATCAAAATTCTACTTCACATTTTCATTAAAAAATCTAAAGATTGATTTAAGGATTGGCTTAGCTTTTTTTCTATGTTATAGTTTTTCTTTTTTGCTTTCATCCATAGTTCATTTACTTTTAGTATTTATTTTTTCATGCGCAATGTAAATGAAATATATCTCCTATTTTGGAAAAGATTATACACATATACACATATATATGCATGGATTTTTGTTATGGACATAAAAGTATAAGAATGTATAATATTTAAGACGCGGTTCTTTTAAAACGTAGTAGGAAAAAGGAGTAGAAACGGAACCGAACGCGGTAGAAACGCAGCTAAGACATCGGATGGTTTCCCCCCTCAAAAGGGTCAAAGCTCCCATTATGGGAACAGCCTATAATTTCTAATCAGTTAAAGATTTTTTTAAAATTTCAACTGCGCTGTACTAGAGATATATGCCTTTCATGAAAAAAGTAAATTCTTTTTTGATTTTTTATGTATTTCATATAGCGGCGTTTAATGGGTTAAAACTGTAAAATGCACAGTAATAAATTGTAAAACCTGCAATTTTGCAGTTTCTTACTGTAAAGTGAACAATTTTACAGTTTATCGCCGTAAAATTTAGCAGTATTATACTGTAAAATCAGCAGTATAATACTGGCAGCAGAGGTTCCAGTTTAAAGCTGTAAAATGCATGGTACTAAACTGTAAAATTAGCAATTTGAGTTTATTACTGTAAATAAGCAATTTTTACTGTTTATTACTATAAAGTTAGCTGTATTTTCTGTAAAAACGTCATTCATTTTTAAAGAGAAAGCATACCAGCGAAAGACCACAGTAGCGGTGTGGTAAAATTTGAAAATTGGTTATTAGGCAGTAAATTGAAACCCCTAAGCTAAGACATAAGTACATATAATACACCGCCAGCTCGGTTATACAATACAGAGACTGTATTTTCGTTCGGATTTTAAAAAATAAATGTTAGTATATATCTGTTCTCATTACGTTTTTATTGTTACTTAATTTACTAAATTTAAATAAAGTTATACAAGCAATTATTTTTTTTCTGGTTTATTTACCGCAACCTGTATACATATAAATTTATTCTAATATTTATTAGAAAGCTATTTGGGTGTTCACAAATATTTTGCGCTCTGATCATAGAAGGAGAAAATAAATCTACTGTTTTAAACCAATTATAAATATTGTATTGCGCGCTTTCTCCCCCCGAAAACTGAGACATTACTATACAACTACATAAATAGGTTCATGCAGTTTTTGGCTTCAAAGCTTGGAAATTCAGTTTTATCATCACAACCTGGAACTAGAAAAAAGCTTTGAAATTTTGAGGATTATTAAATGATTTGATCTACTTCAGATAAACCACTCTTTCTGCATTATTAAAGCTCGCAAATAAGAGAAGTGGAACTACCTCGATGCCTGGAACGTACATTGCAAGAAATTTACTGTTGTTTTTACAGTATAATACTAGCAGATTAGGTTCCAATTTAAAGCTAAAATACACAGCAATAAACTGAAAACTAGCAATTTTACAGTTTCTTACTGTAAAATTAGCAATTTTACTGCCGTAAAATTTAGCTTTATTATACAGTAAGAATAACATTATGCTACTGGCAGGAGAGGTTCCAGGTTAAAACTGTAAAATGATTGGTAATAAACTAAAAATAGCAATTTCAGTTTATTACTGTAAAATTAGCAATTTTATAGTTTAGTACTATAAATTTAGCAATTTTATAGTTTAGGACTATAAATTTAGCAATTTTACAGTTTATTACTGTAAAATAAGTAATTTTTACAATTCATTACTATAAAATTATTTGCATTATACTGTAAAAACAACATTTCATTTTTTACACTTGTTTTTTTCTGTAAAATGTAGCGAATATAGGCAGAGTTATAATTCTTGTAAAAAATAGGCCTTAAATCCACGTAAACCCTCAGATTACGGATAACTGACGTTAAAAAATACTGTTATTAGTTCTGTTATTCCCAACCATGTGTTTCTAAAACAGTGGTTGCCGTTTCTATGAATCTCGTTTGTTCTGAACAGTTTTAACAGACTGATTTAATGAAGCTTCTAATTCAAAAAAGCTGGATATTGATCTGTTTTTGACGATTGGATTCCTTAAATTGACTGATTTAATTAACCACTGATTCAATTGACAAGCATTCCCTGTATCAGCAGTTCGCAAAATGGTAAACAATTCTCCTTGCCTACGCTTTACTCATTCATTAATCCTGTTGTCCAATTTCTCCGATTCAACCGGTCGAAACAGTTTTTTAATAAAGTAAGGTAATCTGAAAGAAAGAAAAGAAGAAAGAAAGCAAATGAAATAACGCATTGCAATGAAAAAGTTCTAAACTATTTCTTTATAAGTATGTAGTTTTGTAAGGACATGTAGCATAACTGAGAACGACGTGTAAGCATTTGATTCCTGTAAGTTTGATTCCTGTAAAAACATTTATTGTTACAGATTCCAATTCGAATGCTGATAGTTTCGAGTTTTACAACAGGGGGTCTGTAAAGTATAAACAAGCTAAAATAACATAAAAAGAATCCTTTTAAATTAATTATTCACAAATCAGATTGTAGATGCACACCGTCGACGAAAACTCTACTTATATATATTAACTTTCATGTTTTCATGCCTTACTGTTTTCCGAAGTGCGTCAAACACACGTACATATGCACACACAGGCTATTTTATGACATGTAGTTATGATACAAGTGACTTAAATTTGTTTTTTTATATGATCAAAGCCATTAAGTGGAATAATTTATAGCAGACATTAATTATTTTTAGAAACAGTTTAACGATAGCATGTTGTTAACTTTTATTTACGCATGATTTACGTTTTTCTTATTCAATGGGAGGAACTTACTCGCGTAACAACATGACATCCACCTACTAAAACGCTGACATGTCTTAAGTGCAACAAATCAATAAGCGTCTACTTTACTGTTTGAATGAAATGGCGGGAAAAATAAAATAAGAAAATAAACGGTGCTTTCGTGCATGATTGCGATGTGATAATATGATTGTAAAGGTTCGGTTATTCAAACACAATCAGGCTACCTAATTATGAAGTAATGAGTTTTTGCAACCAATAATACCCAACGGGAAAAGGAGAAAATAATTATAGTTTTGCTGGGTAATTGCTCAGTCTCATGACAAAGATTGAAAGATTTATCGGCGCTGATTATTTTCAAAAAATAACTCTCTTTAGCGTGCATAAATAGCTTGAATAAAAAGATAGAGCTAGTATAAGCTTCTCTTTAGTGAATTCTACTTTCAAGGCGTATATGCAATGCATGCTTACATTGTAATTCTTAAAAAAAATAAATAAATAAAGGTTTTTAAACTGATCAATATCAAAGAATTTACGTAATTTAGAGTATATTTTAACAATTTCATTTATCAACA
This sequence comes from Uloborus plumipes, assembly GCA_038373865.1. NCBI lineage: Eukaryota > Metazoa > Arthropoda > Arachnida > Araneae > Uloboridae > Uloborus > Uloborus plumipes. The sequence continues at coordinate 17,158 of JAXGGA010014450.1, forward strand.
TACATTGCAGAGTAAAGAAGAAAGAGTCCGTAGTTTCAAACACAACCTGTATTTCAAATTAGAAACTTTAACTTTTTACGCACAAACTAGAGAGTTCAAGATTATTAATGAATGATTATGCTCTAATATACAGAGTAGTTTAAAATTATAAAATAAAACGCTACTTGTTTTGTAATTAATTACATTCAAATTCAATTTTTTTTTTTTTTTTGTATTTAAAAAATATGTATTTGAAAAAAAAAGGAAGAAACATATTATATTTTAAAAAAGTATAGTTCGAATGAATTTCTATAGAAATATGTTTAGTTTTAGCTGCATCAAAATATGTCTCTATTTTTTTTTTTATCTTTGCTAAAAATAAGTTTAAGGAAATTTCACTGGCGGGTTTACAATATCGCAAATGTCACAATAAAGAAGAGGTCCCCACAATATACGAGCAACGGAAAGAAAATCCCTAAAAGCTCATGAATACTATTTTAGTTAGCTTTATCTTTAAATGACCCCAAAATTGGATTGCGATGAGTCTCAAAACTGTAAATCCGCTACTTGAAAGCGCGTACTATTGCAAATGAGAAGAAGAAAAAATATTTTCGGAAAAAAAAATAGAACCGACTTCAGTTGGAAATTGCTCTAAAAAGTAAAAAATAATTTTTTTCTTTGAACACCATCGAAACTACTTTTAAACATAAGTTTTGAAGTCGGCCCAAAAACGATAGGTAAAATGATATTTAACTATATTTTGCCAAAATTTTTTCAAAGAAACCATTGAAAATTAAAAGCAGAATATTTGTTCCATTTCACGAATGTGTGGTAATCAATAAAATGAATCCATTAAAATTTATATTTATAGTTGAATTGTAGTTGCGTATGATTCTATACATTGTTTTTGCGCCGACTTCAAAACTTATGTTTAAAAGTAGTTTCGATGGTGTTCAAAGAAAAAAATTATTTTTTACTTTTTAGAGCAATTTCCAACTGAAGTCGGTTCTATTTTTTTTTTCCGAAAATATTTTATTTCATTCTTTTTAGTGTAAAAGTACTTAAAATAATCAAAATATAGTTAAAAAACCATGCAGCTGTTCAAAAAACTTGCAGACCTGGACTCGATCTCATTCCATCAGGAACTTCAAACCGACGCTTTTAACCACTTGACCATCGGGTCGCTCATTGAAGTAGAGATTTACGATAGCAAATATTGTTTTTAAATAACATGAAATTTTAGTTTTTCGATCATAATTTTTTTTCTAGTGAACAAATATCGTCATATGAATACATGGTACGTAAGTTAACCATCTCCTATCGATTAAAAAAAATCGTCCAAATCGGTTCAGTAGATCAGATGTTATGTGCGAACAAACAGACAAAAAAATATACTCTTTAATATTGAGAACCTCCTCCTTTTTTGAAGTCGGTTAAAAATTGAAAGTAAAAGTAAGTAATTTGAATTGTGGGAGAAGGAGTTAGAGTAAGACTTGGAAAATTGGTGCAAGTTTTTGCTTTTCATGGAAAATAATTTTCAACTAAAGTGGACTCTTTAGCTTTTTTCAAACACCACAAATCAAAATCTTATTTTTTAAAAATGTGTGTCACTTTAATGATCGTTCATACCCCCCCCCCCCTCGCAGTGCAAAAAAAACATTACACAGCAGATTTTTCCCAATAACTCAACACTCATGGTGTTTGATACATTTTATTTGTTTGTAATGATGTTTTTTAGTCACAACCCAATATGAAAATCACAAAAAATAGTTACTTTAATTTTTAACATATATTTATCATCTTCAGAATTTTTGACTTTAAATTTTACCTTGAATTTGACGTAAATGCAAGGTATAAAATACAGAATTTTATAAAGGTACAAAAATTAACAAAATATATTTGATTGTGTATATAATTTTTGAAAAAATAATATAGCTGCCGCAAATCAAAAACCATTTATTGCCTCAATCGATTCAAAACCCCCAAAAAAGGCGCAAACGTCCATAAGAAAATTCTACAGCATCGAAGAACCCCATTGCCAATTTTAACAAAAGATCCGACCAAAACTGTCATTTTGTACCATAAAAAAATATGGGGCACATTCCCATGGGAGGATGTACCTGCATAAGGACATTACAATCATTAAAATCATTAAAAAAAAAAACATGCAGCTATTCGAAAAAATCCTTGCAGACCTGGACTCGATCTCATTCCATCAGGAACTTCAACCTGACGAGCATTCCCACTTGACCATCGGGTCGCTCATTGAAGTAAGGATTTACGATAGCAGATATTGTTTTAAATGACATGAAATCTTAGATTTTCAATCATAACTTTTTTTCTAGTGAACAAATATCGTCATATGAGTACATGGTACCTAAGTTACACCATCTCCTATCGATTAAAAAAAAAACTGTCCAAATCGGTTCAGTAGATCAGATATGTTATGTGCGAACAAAAAAAAAAAAAAAAGTATACGCTTTGAATTGAGAACCTCCTCCTTTTTCGAAGTCGGTAAAAAATGTGTGTCACTTTAATGATCGTTCATACCCTCGCAGTGCAGAAAAAACATTACACAGCAGATTTTTCCCAATAACTCAACACTCATGGTGTTTGATACATTTTATTTGTTTGTAATGATGTTTTTTAGTCACAACCAATATGAAAATCACAAAAAATAGTTACTTTAATTTTTTTTAACATATATTTATCATCTTCAGAATTTTTGACTTTTAATTTTACCTTGAATTTGACGTTAATGCAAGGTATAAAATACAGAATTTTATAAAGGTACACAAATTAACATAATATATTTGATTGTGTATATAATTTTTGAAAAAATAATATAGCTGCCGCAAATCAAAAACCATTTATTGCCACAATCGATTCAAAGCCCCCAAAAATGGCGCAAACGTCCATAAGAAAATTCTACAGCATCGAAGAACCCCATTGCCAATTTCAACAAAGATCCGATCAAAACTGTCATTTTGTACCATAAAAAAATATGGGGCACATTCCCATGGGAGGATGTTCCTGCATAAGGACATTACAATCATTAAAATCATTAAAAAAAAAAAAAAACATGCAGCTATTCGAAAAAATCCTTGCAGTCCTGGACTCGATCTCATTCCATCAGGAACTTCAACTTGACCAGCATAACCACTTGACCATCGGGTCGCTCATTCAAGTAAGGATTTACGATAGCAGATATTGTTTTAAATGACATGAAATGTTAGTTTTTTGAACATAACTTTTTTCTATTGAACAAATATCGTCATATGAGTACATGGTACCTAAGTTACACCATCTCCTATCAATTAAAAAAAATTGTCCAAATCGGTTCAGTAGATCAGATGTTATGTGCGAACAAACAAAAAAAAAAAGTATACGCTTTGAATTGAGAACCTCCTCCTTTTTCGAAGTCGGTTAAAAACGTATTTAACTAATAGGTCTATGGCCTTAACTAACGGTCATGAAACTAATACACAAAACTGTACTCGTCATGCGTGCAACCCACAAACATAAGGTTTATTAGTTATGTTTCTTACGGTAAAGTGTAGTGCACATTTATCGTTAATGGCCTTCTTCATGGTACGTACATCAACAAATTCAAATTTTTCCCGACCTTTAGCAAACCCTGTATAGGGGTGATTCTACGCTATTTGAATTCAGACGGCCAATGGAAAAACTTCATGTTAAACTGATTTTATTAATGTTTTTGTATGCTTAAGCCTTACAGACTATTATCTTTTATATGGACCACCTAATTAATTCACTACAATTATTTTATTTTAGCATTTATAGCTGAAAATAGTCCTAAATGTATACTCCCCTGGCCTGTTCAAATACTAGTTTTTATACAAACATGTTCGACGTTCAATTTTTGCTAACTTGGCATAACGTTTTTTGCCATAATCATACACTTAAATTAACAGAGAAACATATTTCATCAGTAAACATTGAAAAAATATTTATTATTATTGTTAGAAAATACACTTTTCAACGGGCCATATCAACAGTGTCATCCTCACCTGGCGAACTTCAAAGACTGAAATTTCGCATAAAAAATGCATAAGGATGATGTTGATTGCGAATAACCAGTGTAATACTGAGTAAAGTTAAACGCAAGCTAAGAGTTTTTAAAAAATTTCGAATATTTTTTAATCGGTTCTCGTTGAAAGTGCCTCAAAGCGTACTGCGCCAGTCTCTGTAGTATTTCCCCTGGTAAGTATAACTTTTTTTATTTCATTGTTACATAAGTGTGCGTATGTATAATGTTATGCTTGTTGTGTGCAGACATCACGGTTTACGTGAAGTTCTGGTAAGAAGAACGCGTGATGTTGTTTTTATAGGTAATGTGTGATTTTGTCACTTCTCTGGCGTCACTCCCCTGGCAGTTTTGTTCCAAAAAAGGATAAATATACATTAAAACTGTGTTACAAGCATAATTAATTTCATTTTTAATATTATTTGCCCCTGTGAAAGCAATTTGAATGAACGTAAATAATGCGGGAAGTATTTTTATTTGGGATCTGCGGTGCGACTTGCATGCAACATGTCGTGTTTTTAAGATTGTTTTTTTTATTTTATTACAACGCGAAAAAAATTTTTGAATACAGGTTTTATAGAAATGAGTCCATACTATGATTTTACACAGAAAAATAAGTGAAATAATCGTAAATAAAACCAGAATCCTGCCAATAGTGTCACTCCCCTGGCAACGCATTTTCCCCTGGTATCGATAAACCCCCTAAAAATTGAAACTTCCTCTGGCCCTTACCACTACAATCATAAAAATAGCGGCTACTAGTGATATAATGAGTGTGAAATTAAACAGATTATTTTTTCTTTGGGGACACAAAAAACGCATTGACCGTAGAATCACCCATAGATATTCATGACTGAATCATGGAATTCTCAAAACTTCCTTTACGTACTTGTAGCAAATTTCTTTGAGCTTTTTTACTTTTTAGGGTTATTGTAAACCGCACGGGAAACTACGAACATTTGAACTCAAATGCCATACGTGTTGGAATCATCGCGATACTTGACGATAACATAAGTTTAATTTTCCAGGTTTAAATGTTAATTTCGATGATCTTACTCATTCAATTCTTCGCTTAAAACCTTGGTAGACGTTCAAACTCACAGCGGATCTATACTTCAGGGAATATGGATTGCACACCAATATTTCAATGTTAAAATATTTTGCATTATACTTGGATAACCAAATAAATTTTTAAAAATACGGATTTATAACTAACATTCATTTAACTTTTTATCAACGTATTGCGGTTTTGGTGGACTATTGCTTCACCTGGTATTTTGTTTTGTATTCTGACATCGTTTACTTTGACATTTTTGTCCTATACGCTGATAATATACTCTCACTGACACACCTTTTTTAAAAATTAAATACATTATTTGAGAAAAAGTCTTACAATTACTTCATCTATGGATGTAGTGTTTTCAAACCGCTTATGTATTAATGAAATGTCATTTTTCTCCCTAGTTAAAAATTATTTTACGAAACGTACAGTGAATGTATCATAATGTCACTCACATTCGCAACCTATAACGTCGTTGTACTTTAAGTAGAGCATGTTTTTTAATCAACCGCAAATCCTATACAATCATGTTTATTTGTTTCGGAATAACTTAATGAAACAAATTTTCCGCTTTAATAGCATAAAAAGTTAAGTTTAAAATAGGTAAAAATGTTTAATCATACTCTTGGAGATATGTAAACTTCTTCGACTAATACGAGAAATGTTGATTCGTCTTACCAATTTTGAGGTTAAAGTATTGAGGAGTTCAGCAAAAATGTGTCATTAAAGAGCATATTAGAACTATGTAGCACCTTTAAAAACATTGCTCTTAAAGAACATACAACAATTCTTTATTTTTAAAACAATGATAGTAACGATACACTCTTTAAATTTTAATAAAATTCCAAATTAGTTCATTTGCCATACATAACATTATTTTGGGAACTTTATCCCTCTTTAGCATTATTATTTTAAAGCATTTCGTCTTAAAACTTATTTTTGGCATACTTTACTCATCTCTTACAAGTATTAAATTTTAGCACATTGAGCTCATTTGTTAGAGAAGTGATTATTAATTGCATTAGCTTACTTTGTCCCAGGAATCGTGCAGAAAAGTAATACATACTTTTAAACAAGAACTGAATTCATTTGAAGATTTGATTTCAGTAATGGTTCAGTGTTTTGTCTTAGTTTAATAACTTCAAATCTCATTACGGTAATTTTATGAACTGTAAATGTAAATGACATCATTAATAAAACGCACTATAATTAGCGAGGCAAGGAAATTAATTTTTACCTTTAAAAGTTTCATTTTGAAAAGAATTTGTACAGTTTTAACAATGTGAACATGTAAATGCTTAATGTAAATGAAAAAGTTAATTTAAAACTCCTATTGCTATGTGATAAGTAAATTTCAAGCTTAGCACTTCTGAGAATTAAAGAATTAGTAAAATTCGGAATAAAATATTTCACTTCCGATACATGTATTTATAAATACGTTTCAAAAAAAAAAAAAATCAATTGATACTCATTTTTTCCTTTATATATATATATATATTTTTTTTTTAAACATATATATATATATATATATATATATATATATATATATATATATATATATATATATATATATATATATATATATATATATATATATATATATATATATATATGTATATATATATATATTAGGGTGTCCCGAAAAAATCGAATTTCTACAAAGCACTTAGCCTTAGTGCGGAAAATTTGTGACTCCCGAACACTAATTACTGGGGAAAATTTCTTGACTCTGAGATAATAATTTCTGCTCTGGCAAGAGGCTTGAAATTTAGAGCTTTTTGGAAAAAAATCGAAAAAAGAGAAAATTTACAAAATATTTTAAAATCTACAGAATGTTAAGCCTTAGTGCTGAAAATTTGTGACTTTCCAACACTAATCACTAAAAAAATTTCGTGACTCTGAGTTAATACCTTCTGCTCTGGCATGAGGCTTGAATTTTAGAGATTTTAGAAAAAAAATAAAAAAAAGATAAAATTTACAAAATATTTTAAATTTCACCGAATGTTAAGAATTAGTGCAAAAAATTTGTGGCTTCCTAATTTGTGGCTTCCTTAGAAAATCTCAAGACAAATGTTCAAAAAATTATAACTGCATTTTTCATATAGATTTCTACACATTAAAGAAAAAATTGCAAAGTGGGTTTAAATCTCATCCATTATGCATTTTAAAAACTTCATAATGTACAGTTCACGCTTTAGAATTTAGTTAGAGAGACATCATGTATAGCTGTAATTTGTAATCACTTTTATGCTGAAATGCAGGCATATTGCTGGGTGATTTTAAAACAACCAAAATAAACTCGTCTCTTTTCTCTTGACCACAGACTTGATTTGATGCCTTCGAAACTAACTTCAAGATGCGTTCAACGGCCTGTGTGGGGCAAGGGAATTGAATAAACTTCCATTTTTCTCATGAAACTCCAACAACCAACATATTTTGAAGATCGTCTGAAGGAACATTGCGGAGAACTGGTGGAGGCGTTATTTTGCAATTGTTCCAGTCTATCAAACTAACATAAGCTGCAGCTTCAAAGCTAAGCTTCGGGATGAGGAATAAATATGCGCACACAATCTTCACAACAGATTCACATTCGCTAGCCTTTAAGATTCTATAAATACCGAGCTCTTTGATAGTCACATTTTCATACGTTATCATACTTAACAGAATGTTTTCTGGACAAGCAAAGAATGCATTCCGAGCAATGATGGGATCGATTACGTTAAGATATATATTTGGCAAGTATCTTGATGCATGACTTTGTTTGATTCTCTGATTAAATTGAAGTTGAAGTAGATGTGCCAAAAGAGTAGCGAATAGGGTCCTGCGACTTTTTCTTGGGTCTCTTTGGAAGTTTCTATGTTTCTTCAATACCCACTGTACCGACGGACATTAATCTAGTAGTCCTTTGATCAGAGAGAAATGGCCTTTCTTTTAACGGAACTCTTTTCTCTTTAGGACATGCACGTGAATACAAATCATGGCACTTACAAGTAGCTATATCAAAGAGTTTCACTGCTACCTCCTTAAATTTCATAAGTAGATCTCTTGTTTTCTCGTTGTGTTTGACTCTTTTAAGAACAGCCTTCATGGCCACATACTTTTTGTGATAAGTAAGTATCATTGTAATAACACGTTGTTCTGAAATTACCACAATGCACGAGTCCTTACACAAGTTTACCATCTTTCTTGCTACACGATCAGCAATAATCGAGAAGCTAGGCTCCTTATTACTAGCCATCTCTGAAGAAATATTCGTCTCTCGTACATACAACATTTTATAACATCTTCATAGGTTAGAAGCGCGCAGTCAAAGTCTTTAGCATACCCAAAAATTGTCCATTTAGAAATATCTCTTGGGGAAAAAAAATTAGTGTTTCGATTTAGACATATTGCAGTAATACGAAAAATACTCCATACGACTTCGAACCAATATTAAAAACACTTGACTTCCTTATAGACTTAACCATATAAACAAAGAAGAGGAGCCCATTTCAGTTCAAGAGATAGTCTGATGTTGTTATTCAGGCGATAAAAATTCGAAACATTGGAGCGTATTAGGTATGTAGCAGCTTTGTTATGTGTAACTCGCATTTAAGAATTTTTTTACGAAATGCTCGAATTTCAGGCCTCTTTTCAGAGCATAAGTAATTAGCTCACAGACTTAAAATTTTACGTATTAGTTTGTGATAGGAAGTCACAAATTTTTTGCACTAATTCTTAACATTCGGTAAAATTTGAAATATTTTGTAAATTTTCTCTTTTTTTGATTTTTTTCTAAAAATTTCTAAAATTCAAGCCTCTTGCCAAAGCAGAAGGTATTAACTCAGAGTCCCGAAATTTTTTTCAGTGATTAGTGTTAGGAAGTCACAAATTTTCAGCACTAAGGCTTAACATTCTGTGGATTTTAAAATATTTCGTAAATTTTCTCTGTTTTCGATTTTTTTCCAAAAATCTCGAAACTTCAAGCCTTTTGCCAGAGCAGAAGGAATTAACTCAGAATCAAGAAATTTTTCCCTGTAATTAGTGTTGAGGAGTCACAAATTTTCCGCACTAAGGCTAAGTGCTTTGTAGAAATTCGATTTTTTCGGGACACCCTAATATATATATATATATATATATATATATATATATATATATATATATATATATATATATATATATATATATATATAATCAAAAATAGAAAAGGAAATAGTGAAATGGTGAACCAAGGACTGGCACGTCATCAGGGGGAAGACCAGATCCCTGGTCTTCCCACTGGAATTTTTTTTATGCTGGTACTGCTGTTGTTCTTAGCGGCTCTGCACTGACATATCAGTACACTTTCGTATTTTTGTGTCTTCTTGTACTTTTGGGGATTTAATTATCCCTATTTTAAACACTTAAAAAACTGTGTGTATATATATATATATATATATATATATATATATATATATTTCTGTCTTATCTGCATGTGGTGCTAAGTAGGAAGGTTGGGGCTGACCAGATAAAGTAAAAATGGCTCATCTTTACTCTTATCATTGTACTGAGGAAAGAAGAAATCATAGCTATCCCCACTATCAGCAATCAGCATAGGGTATAAGCATCAGAGAAAGGCTCATCAGTTTCAGTGCTACTAATATCTACCTTATTTGATCGTTTCTTTGCAATATTCTTTAAATTCGTAGTCATGGTTTTTGTTTTCTTTCTTTGTCTCTTCAACGTAAAGTGTTTTTATTTTATTTTCTCAGCTTTTTCTTTTGCAAGTTCATTTTCAACTGGAGTGTTGGTTCGGAATGTTTAGTGCTTCCTCTTTTTTACTCTGGTTGTTTGTTTTCGTGACCCTGCTTTTAGAAAAGGCTGAATGTCTTCAGGGGTCGCAAGTCGGATATGTTTCGAAGGAGTGGGGATTGAACTAGTGGGGATTGAAAGTTCACTCCTTTCAGCGCTAGTAATTGGGGTAATTTTTAACACTAGTACTACCCCTAACCCGTAGTAGGAACATTTTCAACACCAGCATTACCCGTACTAGTAGAATGGACAGCAGGTAGGTCAGTGTAGGTATCTGTGACTGTGCGATGTCGCGCCAACGACATGATGGGGTAAGTTGGCATAGATCGCTGGCCTATGCCAAGATACCCCAAGCTGACAATGCCAACTAGCCCCAAAGGCACTAGCCTAAAAAAATGGCGATCCTGCCCAGAATAAAAACGAGTGGGAATCCAGTAACTACGTCAATCCCCAAGCTATTAGTCACTGTATCCACCAAACTTGGAGTACTTGAACAAAAATTTTAAGGGTACTGAAAACCGAAAAGCAAATCGGAAGAAAAAAAAAATACTCACCAGAAAGAAAAACACAAAAAAACCCCATATTTTTCGAACGCACGATAGCAAGACATTAAAACTGTTGCGAATGACGCAGCTGGTTGCTGAGTATGTCTCATCAGGACGGCAGCGCTGTGGGCACTGTGTACTAGAAATTAAAGGCATAGTGCCAACGCACCCCTTATGCCAAATAACCCCGGTCTCCCTACATATATATATTAGGGTGGAGCGAAAAAAAACAAAGTTTTTATTTTCGAATCGTAATAGTAAGGAAAAGCTGCGATTGGTGAAGACTTACGAAACAAAGCAAAAATTTTTGAAATCGGATAATATCTTCCGATCCCACAACGAGCCTGAAATTTCGAAAAAATGGAAATTTTCATGTGTTTTTAGTGGTATTTCAATATTTTTCTTTTAATGTTTCATTTTAGTGCTCTTGGATGGAAAAGTTACGATTGCTGAAGCCTTCAGAAATTTTAAAAATCATATTGAAAACCAATAACACCTTCTGATCCAGGAACAAGCTAAAAACCAAAAAATTGGAGAATTTCAGCATTTTTCAGGGAAATTGAAAAAAAAATTAAAAAATATGTTCTCATTTTGTTTTTCTTCTTTTTAACCCTGTATATAGCATAAAGCCTTTTAAAAAGCACTATATTCTTCTAAAACAGTAATTTATTCTTGATTTTTCAGGTATCTGCTGGACATGCGTATCAACCATTCTTTACAACAATGAAACATTTTCAAATAATAGAAAATTATAAAATATTTACCAAAATTGCTACAATCCAGTACAAAAACCGGTCAATGTAAAAATCAAAAAATATACGGAACAAATTAGGAGTTGCTTTTTGGACACGGATTTACATTTTTTGATTTTTACATTGACAACTGGACTGCCTCTAGATTTGCTGGATATTATTTGGGTTTTGTCACGCGGAATTTCAGGTGAGATGATTTTATTTTCATAGCAGGACGGTACTGTGGGTGGCTGATTTTTGGGAATTTTATTCCTAATCAGTAGAGGCGAAACCCCCTGCTTTTAGTTTTAGGTTTTTGTTCTTATGTACAGTTTGCAGTCTCGCATTGGTGCTGTTTTGCCCAATGAAGATCTGTAGACTGCATATTTTGAACTTAAACATCCTCTTTATAGTTTATATTTAAATTTTTTGGTCTTTCGACCACTCTTGAATCCCCCACGGCTGATGAGCTCTGGATTCAACCTTTTTCCTTTCACTTCTCCTAATGCGCTATTTTCTATTTCATTTTTACTACTCACACTTACTAAAAAGAGTGGTATGTTTAATTCAGATGGTTCTCTTTTTTTTTTGGGGGGGGGGGCTTTCTGATTTTATTGTATTTTCTAGACCAATGATTCGTAAAAGAATATGATTAACATTTAAAATTTTGCGTTCCGCTAAACTGTAAATATAAGAGCATATCTGTTATTATTTCTAGATAACGAGCATGTTTTGACGTTTCAATTGCTCAACACTACTAGCAGCAGTTTCAGTCGATGAAGCCGTATAATATTTAATGTATGTAAAGCATGTTTTAAGTTTCAGATGTTTATTAACTACTGAAAATTTATTTATGTGAAAATAACTAACGGAGAAAATGCATAACTCGTGGAATAGCATTTCGCAGTTGTAAAAAAAATGTTCCTTTAATTCATTCAACAATATTATTTTTTTAACAATCAGCTAAAATATTTTGTTTCTTATACGTCAAATACTAAAATTACTTATACGCCATTAATTAAAATTTACTTTAAAACTATTGAAAATTAATGTGAGGAAGAATGTATAGTACAGAAAATAAACATATAGGAAGATAAATGAAAAAAAATGAAATTAACTTTTAAGAGAAAAAGGTTTAAATGTTATGTATTTTGTTTAAATTAAGTAAATAAAATTAATCCTTCGCAGATGAGAAAAATTATCTTTTATGCAATAATATAATACATCCTTATGTGTCATGCAGCAACTGCAAGTGTTACCGAATCTGTACTATTACGCAATATGATATTCTAAACATGAACTTATTTAAAGAGAATATTGAACACAACTCAAAACTTTTTTTTACCATATTTAGCTCATCGACTTGAAAATATTTTGGACAGTAGCTCGTGCTTGAATATTTTAGCATCCCCAATTTTACCTAAAACAATCAAAACTTATTTCTAAATTCTTTGTTCAACTTATAATTTCGATTTATTATTTTCCCCTTTTTTAAAATACCCCCAGAGCAAGAATTCAAGTTAAGGCTTCAAATAAATGAATATATTTATACATTTTTTTTATTTTACAGATAAATGTAATTCAATTTTCCCTGCAGCCTGTTTGATTTATCTCCCAGTTTAGACTATCTGATCAGTGGAAAAAAATGTTTGAGCCTTCAGCTGAAAACATTTATTGATATGAATATTTAAAGCCTCATATTACATCTGCTCCTTTAAATGATTATTTAACTGAAACCGGGAAATAAATCCAATTGAGGTATATCATGGATTTGTTTTCCAATAAGAGTTAAGTTATTGAATCATTTTTCAATCACGAAAATTATGGAAAGGCTTGAAATACGTATGAGACTCCCTTCCTCGAGGGTAATGCGGTTGCTACTATCAAAGCAATCAATAAATTGCTAACAAAAAATAGTTTTCTGAATTAAATGAAGACTATTTAATTTTTTACTTTTTCACTTTTGTACTTTAAAAGTACTTTATTACTGAAGTAAAATTAAATTTTACAAACAAGGCAGAATAATAATATATAAATATGGTATATATTTCCTAATATATAAATATGGTATCTATCGTTAAAAGTAATTTCAAGAAAACAAAGCGCAAGGAAACTTGCAAAAAAAAACCTGAGTTTAACTTCTGATGATATTCATTATAGAACTTGAAGGGACAAGTGGATAAAGGTGATATGTGACATTTGAATTTCACCTACTTACACAAATTCAAATTAGTGTATGTTCAATTGTGTTAACTCACATACACTGTTGAAGGGCCAAGTGAATAAAGGCGATATGTGACAATATTTTCAATTTCAAAACATGTTCCACAAAAAAAAATATTACCTTAACACCTTCATCCATGGTGAAAAGTAAGTAAAACTAAGATTATCACATATCACCTTTATCCACGAACCACTTCAATTAATGAACGCACTTGAACAAATTCTAGTAACAGACACGTCACCATTTCGACTATTATTGAGTTAAATCTAGTACAAAAACATACAACAATATAAAAAGCAAAAAAAAGAAAAACTTTTTTAAAAATAACATATTTCACTACACCTTATGTAAAATATGAGCTTATATACTTCAATTTCGGGGTATTGAAGAAATTTCTAATACCATATCTATAATGCTTCATACGGTCTTAATATCTTCTCTAATAATAATAAGACCATAATTATTAGGGTACTTTTTGATGAAATAAAATGCCAACTTGCTGCTACAATTCAAATTACAAACTGTTAAAATAGTTTTCTTTCAAGTGTAACACGCACACTCTCTTATAACAAAATCATTTTTTGTTTTCCTTGCTATTCCATATTAAAACAAGCTCTTCATGCTCAAAAACACTACTTTACACACGGTTAGATTTTTAAAGTACGCATATACGTGTTTATGATTTCAAAGAACTATTTTAAGTTTTTGTCAAAAAATATACACTGTAAAAAATGGTCGTTGATTTTACACTAAAATACTGCTGTTATCTACAGTTTTACACTGTTTCATCAAATAACAGAGCGAAAATGTTATCTCCTTTAACCCGCGACTGCGCAGTATACTCGATTCGGTGCTACACTGCAAAAAAATCCCGTACATTTTACAGAAGAATAGTGGCAGCTGAGGTTCCATTTCCAAACTGTAAAATTAACAATAAGAAACTGTAAAATGTCTTAAAAAATAATTTTATCGTAAAATTGACATTGATAAACTGTAAAATGTATAGTGATAAACTGTAAAATTAGCAGTGATATGCTGTCTTATAAAGGAATTTTACTGCGAAATTAGCAATAGTAAATTGCAAAATTAGCTGTAATATACTGTCGTATAAAGGAATTTTATTGCGAATTAAAAAATGTTAAACTGTAAACTTAGCATTGGAAAACTGTCTTTTGAATTAAGTGTCCCTTGAAATTCATAGAAAATAACAGTAAATGATGCAGTGATATACTGTCTCATAACTGACTTTGCCCTGTAAAAATTAGTCGTAACTACCCATAAAGTTAGCAGTATTATACTATTTGTGTCAAATTGTCATTTGTTAACTGTGAAAGCAATAGTAATATATTGCCTTATAAATGAGTTATGCCATGCCATTAACAGCATTAAACCACAAATTCATTAGTAAAAAGTGATTTTTGTGCTAAGAGATTAATTTCGAACACAGGCCCATTATTTAGCGGGGCGAGGGGGGAGGGGTCATCCCCCCCCGACTTTGGGAAATCAATGTATTTTCATATAAGTGGGCATGGTTTTTGCTGTTTTCCGATGAAATCGCATTGTGT
>JAXGGA010014451.1:0-32073 GCA_038373865.1 Uloborus plumipes
GTGCCCGCATGGGGATACGCGGCTAAAACTAATATCCAGAAAATCCAGACTCTCCAAAACAAACTACTACGACGAATTTTCAGAGCTCCTTGGTACGTATCAAATGATACACTCCACAAGGACGCCAACATCAGCACTATCAACGAATACATCGTTGAAACCACTACCAACTTCTTCACCAACTTGGAAAAACACCCAAACACGCTTGTCAAAGAACAAGTACACTTTACCTACGCCACCGGGGGAAAAAATATGCCCTCGGATGGCATGTACATTTCCTCTCCTAAGTTTCCTCCTCGTGGGAATCGAAACGACGACCGCCCCCCCTAGGTCTGGGGCCCTAGTTCTAACTCAGGTTGCCCCCGTCGCTTTCCTCCCTCACTTGTACATATTGTATAGTTCCCTCATTTTGTATATACTTGTTTAGTTTTACCTCATGCTCATGTTGTAAATATGTAAATAGTCATGTGGCCCTGAAGAGATTCTTTTTTTTTTTTTTTTTTTTTTTTTTTTTGGTTTTGGTTCCCTCCTGCTCATGCTCATTTGTATCACTGCATTCAACCATCAATGCTCCCTCCATTAAGATCCGAGTAAAGGTGCTTCGCACCGGCACGAAAACAATATACTATCTGTATCTGTATCACGTTCGCCTTTCAGCAGCGACGAGATAAACTTCCACCGGTTCAGTTAAACCAGTTGTCTTTCATCGGGCAATTCACTACCGACATACAGCATATCAGCGGAGCCGATAATGTGGTTGCGGACACCTTCTCTCGGATCGCAGCTGTTAACATTTCGCCGGTCAACATCGACGTTTTGGCCAACGCTCAAGCGAACGACCCTGAACTACAGGAACTACTGTCATCAAAAAGCTCCTCCTTACACCTGGAATCTGTACAATTTCATAATAGTAACACGAGGCTGATTTGCGACACGTCGCTGCCAAAGCCAAGGCCCTTCGTTCCGACACCACTTCGAAAACAGGTATTCAACTCCCTACACGGCCTCAATCATCCAGGAACCCGGGCATCAGCAAGACTAGTATCTTCCCGGTTCGTGTGGCCACGCATTCAGGGTGACTGCCGAGTTTGGGCCCGAGCTTGTCAGCAATGTCAACAGGCAAAGGTGGGGCGACACGTCCTTTCACCACTGAAGGAATTCACCTTACCGCAATCTAGATTCCGACACGTGCACATTGACCTGGTTTGACCTCTTCCTTTGGTGAAGAACTACAAATAGTTGATGACTGCCGTTGACCGATTTTCTCGATGGCCAGAGGCTTGGCCACTGGAAGGAATCACAGCCGAAGAAGTCGCCCACGCCTTTGTCACTGGATGGATCTCTCGATTTGGTTGTCCCGAAACCATCACAACAGATCAGGGGCGACAATTTGAGGCGCAATTGTTCTCGCAGCTAGGAAAATACTCCGGTTTCTGGCGCTCTCGTACCACAAGCTATCATCCGTGTTCCAATGGCATGGTGGAACGTTTTCACCGCCAACTGAAAGCCTCCTTGATGTGCTATAACGACTCTTCATGGCTGGAAGCGCTTCCGATGGTTCTTCTTGGTATCCGCAGTGCCATTAAAGATGACCTTAACGCATCAGCAGCTGAGCTAGTTTATGGAGAGCCATTACGCCTCCCAGGTGAAATGCTAACAAGAAATGATGATCAATCCATGGATGTTAGGTCCATGGTCGATCGGCTCCGTTGTTACATGGCCCGACTGCGGCCTGTACCGGGGTCACGGCACGGCATACGTCGAACTTTTGTACACAAGGACTTAGCTACATGCACGCATATGTTTTTAAGAGATGATACAGTACGAAACTCGTTAGTTCCTCCCTACTTAGGTCCCTACCGAGTGGTCGAGCGCAACGACAAAACGGTGGTCCTCAAAATTGGTGTCAAAGACGTTAGGTATCCATCGATAGAGTGAAACCCGGTTACACACTCAACGATGAGCAGGATCAGGCAGCGGCAAACCACTCCCAGGCTCTCCCAAACCTGAACTCTTCAGCTGACTCAGGGTCTACCTCACCAAAACAAAATAATAAGCTGCCTGGCATCCTCAAGACTCCGGGCTACACTACACGTTCAGGTCGCCACGTCCGGTTCAAAATACCGTATGTTGGAACCATATACAACCCAGGGGGGTATTGTGGCGGCCAAAAGATTTGAAGTGAAGATGATCTGATGACGGTAGCGCGAGCTCATGGAGCGAGCGCAAACGTTCGATAAATAGATTGAAGATTGGTATAACAGACAAGGTTTTTACAGTTGTAATCTACATGAATAAAAGATATATTATACACTAAAAAACTATAACTGGAATCAAATTTTGGATATTACAAAAGACATTTTTTACATTGTTACAAAAGTTTAGACAATAGTCAGATTTTATGCAAATATCCCTTGAAATGTGATTGGTGGAGGAAATGCAGGACTTTATTATTCATTTACTAGCTTAATACCCGGCGTTGCCCGAGTGCTTATTAATACAACATAGCATTCAGGGAAAAAAATTTTGAAAGAGTTCTATTCATATGGGTATAAAATAATTTGCATCAATCTGTCTCTTAGGTACAAACTTTGAAGAAAACTAAAATATTACAAAAAGTTAAGCGTTTACAGAAAAATAGTCTTATCAAAAGGTGAAAATGAAAGATAAATCTTGTCTGTGCTTTGCCGCGTCCACTGGCATGAAATATATGCACATGGAAGTGAAAAAATTGCATCAATTTCACCCGCCAAATTTAAAATATTAACTTTTCTCTATTAATTGTTCCCACCTACAAAGTAAAAATTATTATAACTCAGAAATAAATCTATTTCTCGTTCTGAAGGCTTATCTCCATTACAGTCACAACTGTCGTCGCATTGCAAATTTGAAATTCAAATCCGTGGTTCTTTTTATAAAGTCCATATGAATTATGATTGTTTTTTACTTATTTCAATGCTAAAAGGAAATAGGTGATCCTTAAATTGAAAATTCATTACTTTAATCGTAATCATTGTTGGAAAATACTCATGTTTAAAAATCTTAAATTTCATCAATTTGAATGCTAAAAGGCCTATCTCGATTACAATATAAACAAGAAGTTCTGTCAAGAACTAAACGAGCCTACTTTCCCGTACATCGAAATCGGCATTGTAGCATCTGATCAATATTCTCTTGATTATCTGAAACTGAAAATTATGTCAAACATACCTCTATAGCACTTAAAGCTGATTTCTAAAAGCAAAATATACCCCTCTCATCAGATGAAAGAGACACGTAAAAATTAAATAAACGAGTCAATTAAGTTTTGTCGCACCTTTTAAAGAATGTAACTGTTATAGTTCTTCCGTAGAAAAATTCCACAATCGTTTTCAAAAGAAAAAAAAAATAAACAAATAAAATAAAAGTACAAAGAACTTCAAAACACATTTTATCAAAGAAAGAAAAAAAAAACTCGTTCGTTAATAAAATGTCTTGAATTTCATTTTTAATCCGTTGACAGTTGTTAAATATAAATAAAGAATAAAATGCTCTCGTGAATAAAAAATTTTTGTTAACAAAAAAAAAATCATAATAATAATAAATTATACAAAACAAATAAATAAATAAACAAAAAATCGTCTGCCCAGTCAGTCATTTTTTTCTGAGCCTGCATTTCCGCCATGTCTGCGGAGTCGGAGTCGGAATCAGAGTCCTCACAGAAGATTATTCAGAAAAGTACTTTACAATACATTATTTATCAAAACCATTTTCTTACAAAGTTAGTTTGAATTAAATCCGCCTTGAAGTTCAGAATCAACATTCAATTTAAATTTCTCCGCAGGCGCTCATGTTAAAATTTTTTCTGAACGGTTCATCATTGAACGAAAAATTGTTCAAATTGAAAAGTGAAATATGGGAAGGAGCATCTCCGAGATCTTTCGAACAAAAAAAAGTTTATTCAATTCCGACGGTTCTCTTAAAAGTTATTAGGTGGGGAAAGGTTGTTTGAACGGTTCAATGTTGAACGAAAAAAATGTTCAAATTGAAAATTTAAATACGGTAATGAAGCATCCTTGCCGAGATCTTTCGAACAAAAAAAAAGTTTGTTTAAATCGGACTGTTCACTCAAAAGTTATTAGGTGTGAGAGCTTTTTTGAACGGTTCAATGTTGAACGAAAAAATTGTTCAAATCAAAAATGTAGGTACGGGAATGAAGTATCCTTGAAAATATCTTTCGAACAAAAAAAAAGTTTGTTCAAATCGAACTGTTCATTCAAAAGTTAGTATAGCGGGACCGGTTATTTGAACGGCTCAAAGTTGAACCAAAAATTGTTCAAATCAAAAAATCAAATATGGGAATGAGCTGTACTCGCCGAGATCTTTCCAACAAAAAAAAGTTTGTCCAAATCGGAATGTTCATTCAAAAGTTATTAGGGGGGGGGGGCAGACAGACCGACAGACCGACCGACAGACCGACCGACCGACCGACCGACAGACACACAAATTCCCCATCTCAATACCCTACTTTCAAATTTTTAATTTTTCGATATTTATTTCATTTTTTTTTTCTTTTTGACTTTTTTTTACCTGGCGATATTTTTTTTACTTGGCGATATTTTTTGGACTTGGCGACATTTTTTGAACTTGGCGACATTTTTAGATGCATTAAGCCAATTTTAATGCTTTTTTCGTTTCTTTTATTTTTAACGGGAAAGTAGGCTAATAGGCTAGATTGCTATAAAAGGGTCATTCTTTGACAAAAAATTTAAATTTGAGCTTTTTAGATTTTTTAAAATTTCAAGACCCCGCCTATGAGAGTTCTAGGGCATCAAGGAACCTCTGTGTCAAGTTTGATGAAAATCTGACGCAAACTGTGGATTTGTATAGAGAACAAGTATACATACACTCATTTTTACTTCCTTTTACGTAGTAAAGGAAGTATTGTGATCACGAAAAAAATTTCACTCAAATTTCGGTCTAAATTTTGACTTTGCTCACCCCTGAATGAATGTCGTGTAGTTTTTTCAACCTGTCAGCACGTGCATATGTACCTAACAGCATACAAACAGCCGAAAAATCAATTTCGACCACCCCCGAGTAAATTACGACGAGTTTTCTCGTGACGTCTGTATGTACGTATGTGCGGATGTATGTGCGTATGTGGCTCGCATAACTCAAAAACTATATGCCGTAGAAACTTCTAGCTTGGTATGTAGGCTCTGAGGGGGGTCTAGTTGTGCACCTCCCCTTGTGATTGCATTCGAATGTTCCCAAAGGGGTCTTTTGCCCCTTTTTTGGGGTAAATCAATGTTAATTTCAATACAGACTCAAGTGATATGAATTGGCGCCACCACTTGGCGACATGTCGCCAAGCTTTTGGTCGCCAAGTGTTTGACGCCAACTTGGCGACATATCGCCAAGTTGGCGACAAATTTGCCGAAAAAATTATTTTTTGAATTTGGGTTCAACTTGGCGCTACTGGCGATATTTTGCGAAAAATTCACTAAATGATATTAAAATCAGCAATATTTAGAAAAATAATCATTGTAAAATATTTTCTGCATTGTTTCGTGGTGGATTAGGGGAGTAAATATTTGAATTGTTACCTTGCTTACTCCAAGCACTGTTTTTATTATTATTAGTTATTATTATTATTATTATTAAAGACTTTTTCTGTACTTGCTTCTGTCATGGTTTTCACGTTTTGCTTCCGGTTGCAGAGTTAAATCCACGCGTGAACTTTAACGCACTTCCGCTTTATAGTGGAGTTGAGTCGAGTGCAATCATTAGCAGGACTACGACTGGAAGCTTTAAATCCGACTGAAATTGTTGGAGATAAACCTTGCAATATTAAAGCAGAAGAAGAAATGAAACGAATGAGATTAGCTGACAATCAACATATTAGGCCAGTTCAAAAATTTGCTTAGGTGACTTTTTAAAAAAGGCTAATAAGGGCTGTAGAAAATGCATTGGTAGTTCTTCAAATTGAACATTACGCTTGATGGCGTTTGACTCAAGTTGATAAATTAACAAAATTGGAAACGAAATATTCTCATGAATAAAAAATAAAGTGTTAGTGAATAGCATTTCTAACGGCGTTTGTTATTTTCTCGGTGAATTATGCTTAACGGCGTTTGTCTTCACGCAATTCTAAATAAATTTTAAAACGAAAAAACTTTGAAATAAAATATAAAAAAAACTTTTTAAATTTAAAGACTATTTCTGTCTGCTCATTCGCACTAAAAAGTACGAAATAAACGGTGAAAATGCGCTTTGGGTCCCTGCTTGGCGCATTTTCAAAAAGTCGCCAATTTTTGCGTAATGTCTCTCGGAGCTTTCAATTCGCGAGACAACAAGGAAAAACGCGCCAGTTGGCGACTTTTTGAAAATGCGTCAAGCAGGGACCCAAAGCGCATTTTCACCGTTTATTTCGTACTTTTTAGTGCGAATGAGCAGACAGAAATAGTCTTTAAATTAAAAATTTTTTTTTTATATTTTATTAACACTTAAGGCAACTACTAAGAAATTTACACGTAAAAGGAAGTAGTGTGGGGTCCATACCAGATTTTTATAGATATACTAGCAGTACCCGCACGGCGATGCCCGTGCAATAAATGTAAAGGAAGTTAACTAAATAAAGTTTAACTCACTCCTAAGACTTTTCTTCTTTTCGTGTGCGTGTGACGAACTTATTTATTTTTAGCGAAATTTTTACGTTTCCATGGAACTTTTGACACAACTGTAGTGCCAAGTTTTTCGAAAACTCTCAACGACCACAGCAATATTGCCCTTGAAATTTAACATAATTCACCGATTTAACCGTAATTTAAATGTAAAATTGGTCGCCAAATCAAAATTTATTAACATAGGGAACCGATTGTGTTTGCCTCAGCCTCAACCATTCTTCCATGATTTTAATGTGAACATTAAAAGGCAAAAAATATAATGTCTTTCGTACAACCTCTTTGAAGTGATTACAATCTAACAGTGACCCTCAAATAAGCAAGATTTCACTGGTCGGGAAGTTTGGAAAATTTCCCGATTGTTGCCAAAATTTACGACGCCAAATGCTAAAAGTAACTTAATAGCGGTGTTACCGAAAATGTCAGAATGGAACTATTATTTTTAAAAATTCAGTGATGTGGCGGCATTAAATACATGTTTTAAACATGCAATAAAATACTCTTTAGACTGCAAACAACTACTGTTCCTTCCCAGAGCGTTTTCTTTTTTTTTATTTGGAGAAAGTAGTGTTTCACTGGCTGAGAAGTTTGGTAAATTTCCTGATTGTCGCCAAACTTTACGACGCCAAATGTGAAGAAGACCTGAATAGCCATCACTCAATTTTTAACAATAATAGTTCCATTCTGACATTTTCGGTAACACCGAATTTGGAGGAAGTCAACTGAATAAATTTAAATTCACTCCAACCCTCTGAAGTAAAATTATTATACCCTTTAGTTCAAATGCTCTCCACAACCTTTTAAATTCCACTTAAAGTCATGTTAAAGTTTAAATCAATTCGCCAAATAAATATAAAAGACAGAAAGTTTAAGTAAGTAACAGGAGATATTAATTAATCAAATTGAATAAATTTTAAAGGCTTAAATCTATACGCTAATTTAATAATTTCAGGGACAAAAGAGCAGCGGATCTGGAAAATTGATCTAGTGTTTCAGTTCTGCGTACAGTTATAGGCCTTGAAAATTGGCTAAATTTGATTAATTAATATCTCCTGTTCTAATTAACGGACAGAAACCTGCTAAAACTTTTCTTTTTCATAAAAAAAACCCTTTCCAACGATATATAATGTTTTGGGGTGTGGGAAGGTTTTCCCCCCTCAATTATGGCGGATACACCAAAAATGAGACTAATTAATTAATTTAAAAATAACTAATTCGAAATTAAAAATTTGGCCTTCGAGGTGCACGAGGGCGGGGTACGTTCGAATTTTTGAGCCAAGTTTCAGGTCTGTAGGTGCTGTGGGGACTTCTGGCCAGCGGTTACAAACGAACAAACAAACAAACAAAGTCATCTTTATATATATAGAATAGTCCGTGGAGTTAGTGCAAACATATTTCACTTCCGGATACCAGTCTGAAATTTTATGTGGGGCTTAAATTCACATAGGAGGACAAAAAAACGCCGGGAGACACTTGATCGGAGGTCAAGGTCATTCCGTGATGACGTCATCAAAATGGCCGCTTTTACAGGTAAATACGTTCGTTTAACTGCTTAAAACTCCATCATAGATTGAAATATTGCAAAACTCAAATATATCATCTGAAAGCTCTTTAAAAGAGCTATTTAGAAAGATTTAATTTTTCTTTCTGAGGTCAAGTTCTCACCTGTAATGACGTCATCAAAATGGCCGCTTTTACAGGTAAATACGTTTGTTTAACTCCCCCTAAAACTCCATCATAGATTCAAATATTGCAAAACTCAAATATATCATCTGAAAGCTCTTTAAAAGAGCTATTTAAAAAGATTTAATTTTTCTTTCTAAGGTCAAGGGCCCACCTGTGATGACGTCATCAAAATGGCCGCTTTTACAGGTAACTACGTTTGTTTAACTCCCCCTAAAACTCCATCATAGATTCAAATATTGCAAAACTCAAACATATCATCTGAAAGCTCTTTAAAAGAGCTATTTAGAAAAAATTAATTTTTCTTTCTGAGGTCAAGGGCCCACCTGTAATGACGTCATCAAAATGGCCACTTTTACAGGTAAATACGTTTGTTTAACTCCCCCTAAAATTCCATCATATATTTAAATATTTCAAAACTCAACTATATCATCTGAAAGCGCTTTAAAAGATCTATTTATAAAGATATAATTTTTCTTTCTGAGGTCAAGGGTTCACCTGTGATGACGTCATCAAAATGGCCGCTTTTGCAGGTAAATACGTTCGTTTAACTGCTTAAAACTCCATCATAGATTCAAATATTGCAAAACTCAAATATATCATCTGAAAGCTCTTTAAAAGAGCTATTTAGAAATATTTAATTTTTCTTTCTAAGGTCAAGGGCCCACCTGTGATGACGTCATCAAAATGGCCGCTTTTACAGGTAAATACGTTTGTTTAACTCCCCCTAAAACTCCATCATAGATTCAAATATTTCAAAACTCAACTATATCATCTGAAAGCGCTTTAAAAGATCTATTTATAAAGATATAATTTTTCTTTCTGAGGTCAAGGGTTCACCTGTGATGACGTCATCAAAATGGCCGCTTTTGCAGGTAAATACGTTCGTTTAACTGCTTAAAACTCCATCATAGATTCAAATATTGCAAAACTCAAATACATCATCTGAAAGCTCTTTAAAAGAGCTATTTAGAAAGACTTATTTTTTCTTTCTAAGGTCAAGGGCCCACCTGTGATGACGTCATCAAAATGGCCGCTTTTACAGGTAAATACGTTTGTTTAACTCCCCCTAAAACTCCATCATAGATTCAAATATTGCAAAACTCAAATATATCATCTGAAAGCTCTTTAAAAGAGCTATCTAGAAAAATTTAATTTTTCTTTCTAAGGTCAAGGGCCACCTGTGATGACGTCATCAAAATGGCCGCTTTTGCAGGTAAATACGTTTGTTTAACTCCCCCTAAAACTCCATCATAGATTCAAATATTACAAAACTCAAATATATCATCTGAAAGCTCTTTAAAAGAGCTATTTAGAAAGATTTAATTTTTCTTTCTAAGGTCAAGGGCCCACCTGTGATGACGTCATCAAAATGGCCGCTTTTACAGGTAAATACGTTTGTTTAACTCCCCTAAAACTCCATCATAGATTCAACTATTGAAAAACTCAACTATATCATCTAGAAGCTCTTTAAAAGAGCTATCTAGAAAGATTTAATTTTTCTTTCTAAGATCAAGGGCCCACCTGTAATGACGTCATCAAAATGGCCGCTTTTACAGGTAAATACGTTTGTATAACTCTCCCTAAAACTCCATCATAGATTCAAATGTTGCAAAACTCAAATATATCATCTGAAAGCTCTTTAAAAGAGCTATTTAGAAAAATTTAATTTTTCTTTCTGAGGTCAAGGTCCCACCTGTAATGACGTCATCAAAATGGCCTCAAATGACGTCATCACAGGTGGGCCCTTGACCTTAGAAATAAAAATTAAATCTTTCTAGATAGCTCTTTTAAAGAGCTTTTAGATGATATATTTGAGTTTTGCAATATTTGAATCTATGATGGAGTTTTAGGGGGAGTTAAACAAACGTATTTACCTGTAAAAGCGGCCATTTTGATGACGTCAGTACAGGTGGGACCTTGACCTCAGAAAGAAAAATTAAATCTTTCTAAATAGCTCTTTTAAAGAGCTTTCAGATGATATATTTGAGTTTTGCAATATTTGAATCTATGATGGAGTTTTAAGCAGTTAAACGAACGTATTTACTTGTAAAAGCGGCCATTTTGATGACGTCATCACAGGTGAGCCCTTGACCTCAGAAAGAAAAATTAAATCTTTCTAAATAGATCTTTTAAAGCGCTTTCAGATGATATAGTTGAGTTTTGAAATATTTAAATCTATGATGGAGTTTTAGGGGGAGTTAAACAAACGTATTTACCTGTAAAAGCGGCCATTTTGATGACGTCATTACAGGTGGGCCCTTGACCTCAGAAAGAAAAATTAAATATTTCTAAATAGCTATTTTAAAGAGCTTTCAGATGATACCTTTGAGTTTTGCAATATTTTAATCTATGATGGAGTTTAAGCAATTAAACGAACGTATTTACCTGTAAAAGCGGCCATCTTGATGACGTCATCACGGGAGTTCATGACCCCTGATCAAGTGTCTCCCGGCGGTTTTTTGTTCTTATATATGTACCTAAGCTCTGTACCAAATTTCACACTGGTATCCGGAAGTGAAATATTTAGGCTATTTTTGTCGCTAACTCCACAGACTAATAGATAAAGTGCAGAGATTGCTGAATAAATAATCAAAATCTCAAAAGCTCTTTAGTTCTAGTGTAAAGAAGATGAGAAAGTTTGGAAGCCGAAATTTGAAAATGAACCTACTTTATTAATTTTTTGTCTTTTAAATCGGCTCTAGTATGGTAGTACATTGTTTTTACTTTCTTCTATATCTAATATATAGAAGAAAGTATTGGTTTCGTGAAAATTTTCGAATGTCGAATTTTGACGGATTTGCACGTTTTGAGGTGCGCTGAGTCCATTTCGACCATTTTTGGAAAATGTCTGTCTGTCTGTGTGTGTGTGTGTGTGTCTGTGTGTGAGTCTGTATGTGTGTGACCAGTTTTTGTGGCCGCGCTAGAGCAAAAACTACTGAATGAAATCGAACAAAAATTTTTGCACATATGTACCACCATGTGAACTGGTGCACCTGACTTTTTTTAGCGAATTCCTCCAAGGGGGGTGGAGCAATCGCACGTGTTCTGCGCGGGGGTGATTGCTATATCTCAGGAAGTAACCGGCGGAATCAAACGAAAATTGGTCCATAGGTAGACCCTACTGAGTACAGGTGCTGATTCAATTTGTTTGTCAATATCTCGAAGGGGGGTGGAGCAATCGCACGTGTTCTGCACGAGGGTGACTGCTATATCTCAAGAAGTAACTGGCGGAATCAAACGAAAATTGGTCCATAGGTAGACCCTATAGAGTACAGGTGCTGATTCAATTTGTGTGTCAATATCTCAAAGGGGGGTGGAGCAATCGCACGTGTTCTGCGCGGAGGTGATTGCTATATCTCAGGAAGTAACAGGCGGAATCGAACGAAAATTGGTCCATAGGTAGACCCTATTGAGTACAAGTGCTGATTCAATTTGTGTGTCAATATCTCAAAGGGGGTGGAGCAATCAAAAGTGCTTATTTTGTCATTGCACCTACTGTATCTCGAGAAATATTGCTGAGATTTGAATGAAATTTGGAATAACACTAACCCAATATGGAAGCAAGCATCGATTAAATTTTGGCGCCAATCTCCCCGGGGGGAGGGTGGGGTGATTTTTGCGCTTAGTCAACAATGCGAAAAATTAATTCATTAAAAAATCGCTTTCACGCTATTTAATTATCAAAACAGCTGAAAACTTTCAATGATTTGAAATTTTTAACTGCTGCCAGTTTCTTTTTACTAACAAATAAAATGTTTGCAATTAATCTAAACAAGGCTTTTGCAATGATTTCCAATTTCCCTCATTGATTCTGCATTTGCAGGGTTATTACGATAATTGGGGAATTGCAGCTGTCTCCAATTATTCGGGCGAGTACGTATTTTATTTTGTAACTGGAATTCATGAGATAAATATAGAAGAAAGTTTCGTGACGGCCACGACAGCTAGTTTACTTTGTGGAGAGCAAATTCAGACATGCGTATCGATCAAAAAGTTCAAGAAAAATTATATTTCTTAAGGATGAAGGAATTGAAAAAACGGCTCAGGCTGACGATTCGCCCCTTAACCCTACTGGACAGTCTCCTGCGTGTTCCAGTCCACATGCAAAACAGTCGCCGCAGCCACGAGAAAAATCTCCGTCCCCATATGCAAATCAGTCTTCGTACGTTAAAAAACATTCTATTTTGAAATTTTTGACAACTATTTTGAAATTAATAAGTGTCTACATAGGCATTCAAAGTATATGAAATCGATGGTTATGAATAGTTATGAAAAAACAGAAATAATTTTTTGTTGTGGATAACGTAATCTTAACCTTAACGGTCAATCTGAAAAGACTTTCGCCTTTAAACCTGAGCAACCATGTTAACTACACTATAAAAAATAAATGTTGTTTTAACAGTTAATGCAGCTAATTTTATAGTAATAAGTTGTAAATATTGCTAATTTTACAGCAATAAATTGTAAAATTGCTAAATTTACAGCACTAAACTTTTCACAGTATAATGCAGCTAATTTTATAGTAATTTTACAGTAATAAACTGTAAAACTGCTAATTTACAGTTTATTACCGTGCATTTTACAGTTTTAAACTGGAACCTCTGCTGCCACTATTATACTGTTGTTTTTACAGTATAATACAGCTAAATTTTAATGCAATAAACTGTAAAATTGCTAACTTTACAGTAAGAAACTGTAAAATTGCTAGTTTTACAGTTTATTACTGTGCATTTTACAGTTTTAAATTGGAACCTCGGCTGCCAGTATTATACTGTAAAAACAACAGTTCATTTTTTGCATTGTAAAGCAAGCGTTTACACAGATTGGAATTCATGGAAGAGTAACATTTTGTTTTATATGCTTTTCATTTCCATGGGTGTCACCTTATTTGAAAGCTTGATGTAAACAAATGAAGGTGAGACGAAAAAATTATTACCAAAAAAAAAAAAAAAATCGACCGTCATTTCTCTAAATTGCCTTGCCTCAACTTTTCAAACATTTTCCCTTTTTTAATGCTTTCTTTTTGAGAAATTAATTAATTTTGTTTTCTATTTGTATTTTAATGTCTCTTTTTACAAGAAATACATTCATTTTATTTTGTTTTACGCTTTCCTTTTGTATTTAAATTTTATTTGTGAGAAGAAAACACTGACAATAATATTTTAAAATATCAGAGTAAATGTAAAAATTTAACTAACTCACAAGCAAAATCAAAAGTAATAAAGTGCTTTTTATTTATTTTATTTTTTAAAGCCAATCATATTTCAGGAAAAAACTCCGTTGCTAGCAAGTTATTAATTTTTAAAAGTTGAGTTTCTAAGAACAATTCTCCATAATTATATTCAGACACGTATCTGTTAATGTGACACTTAACGTCAAGCTACCGACAAACAAAGCAAGCGGCGAAAAAGAGAAAATTTGAAATGCAAATGAATTTCAGAATCGTAATTTACAGAAAGAAGTTTTGAATGAAATGGCGAACCGAATGCACGAAACGTCATCTTTTCAAATTTAATGTCAAACGCGATGGCAGTAACTGACGATTATCGACAGCAGTAAGCGCCGCCATTTTCAGATTTTAAATGAGGAGGTATATATTTTATTTCATTATTTTTGCTTTTCCCTTTTCAAAATATTTGAAATTGGAGAAAACGCGTAGTTCTAAACTCGAAATTTTTTTAGAAGAGTACGTGATCCGAGTCATCGAACTTTTGGCGATGCAAATTAAGCAAAGTAACCCAGAAATTGAGACACGGTACATGAATCAATTTCGGATTAGGGTAACTATACGGATCAGGGCGAATCAACTACGCACTAGGGTGTATCACGAAATTTTTTTTCTTGGAAATTCAAAATTTCAAGTTGATAAAAAGTTGTCACTATATCACATAGTTACCAAAAAAATAAATAAATAAATAAATAAATAAATAAATTCGCAGCACTTGAGCAGGAGCTGGTATTTCTCCTTATTTCGAGTGAGTTCGTTTTATACTCATCTCACGTGGGCAGAAGTTTTGCCCATGTCGACGTCGACTGCAATGATTTTCATATGCACAGAGCTTCAACTTCAAACAACGATTCTCCATACGAAATTCTGAATAATTTGACTGATATTTACTTACAATTTTCAATATTTTACGAATTATGCTTAACTTTTGGAAACCAATGTACATCCTGTCTATTAAAAAAAAGACTTATTATTTGTTTTCATAACGTTACATCCACATACGTAATTTAATCAAAAAATCTCATTCAAAGTTTAAACAAACTCGATCCGGTTCTAAAAGTTTGTTTATTTGCTCAGCACTCCAATCCGTTCAAAAAGTGTTTTTGAAAAATTCATGCTATCACGACATGCGGGCAGCGTTCCTTTCCAAACGAATGTCAAAGCTTATTTACCTTCCGTGATTGCTCCCGAAGAACTCCGTGTACGGTTAACAGTTAATGGTAAATTGGTTCTGTTTCAAATCCGGCCTGATTGTTTGAATTCGCTTTGTTTAGGAATTTCCTTTGAAAGCTGAATTCGAAAGATTATTTGTAGTATTCGGAAATAAAAACGTGATGCTTTGATGCCAGGGCATGGATATCTGTTGGGAAAATACTTCGCTAAATCTTTATTAATAAAGAACATGGCGTGTAACGTTTTATAATTGATTTGTTCATAATTTTTCAACACTCATTCCTTCCAGCTCTGTTTTATTCTTTTGTCTTGCTTTACTATTTCAATGAAACATAGTTAAAGCTATATGCAGTAGATAAAATATATAGTTGTATGACAAAGTGAGCACTTTGTCATACCGGGTCCAGCCGAAGGAATAGTTGGCTATAAAATGGACAGATCTTCGAAATAAACTGAAAATTTTGTTGAAACAAACATTTAAAAATGTCTGCTATTTACCATAATTTTAACTAACGAAACATAAAGTTTCTTTTTATATCAGAGTGTGGAGAAAAATTTACTTGTACTTCTTTTTTTGAGCTTTATAGCACTAGCACAGCCGTGTGGGTACAGTTCGTAAATAAATAAAGAAATAAATAAAATCAACCAATTTTCTACTTTCATTATTACACGTTATAAAATTACTTCAAAAACAATCGTCGAAAAATTCATTTATAATATTAAAGTTTTTATTGAAGACTGACAAATGAACTAAATTACTCAGAAATTTCCCGCCTTCCCTTAATGAAGCATGTTCATTCAGGAATTTAAATTAAAAAGAAATCGCTCCTACGGCCATATCCAATTTATCAAAATGCATCATTTTAGAAAAATGTTTTCAGGTAATTATTAATCTTTGGACAATTTGCAACTGTTAAAAGCAGTTTAGAATTGTTTTTTCCAAAATTTATTTATTTACAACAATTTTTTTTAACGATTTGAAGAACCAAATAGTTTCTTATTATCTTTGTAATTGCGGGAGCTCAAATTTAAAGAAGCGAACTGGAGTTAATCAGTTTGATCAAAAAATTAATTTGTATTATAATTAAATGGCACATCCTCTTCTGTATTTTAAATTGATTTTTATGAAGGTGTTTACCTACAATAAATTAAATATAAAAAATTGAAGCAGGCATTGTTTTTTCGCAACATCACTTCTTGTTGTTGTCTTGTGCTATACTAAAATGCAACGTTTCTTGACAAAAACATCGTGACGTCAGCGTGACGTTAGCCTATAAAAAACGAGCTAGATAAAACGTCACAGCCTACTTGGCGAATAAGAAGAGATCGCTAACTGTTTGTGAGCTCTTGTTGGCTCCGCCCGTAGTGACGTCAGTGCCAAGTTGCATTCTAGTAAAGCTGAGCTGGCAATTTAGATTGCGCTGTTTTACTTTTCGAACTGTACCAATTTGGTGTGAAGTTCCACTTCCACAGTACACACATATGCCACAGGAGCCCGTGTATAGGATGGGCTTCCATTCAGAGCATAACAACACATTCACACAACGAAAGGACAGGAGATAGAAAGTACATTCATGGCCTAGCCGGGATTCGAACCCGAGACCACGCAATCTGGGTCAGACTTCTCTGACAACTAGACAAGGTGGCCGGCTACATCAATCCTTTTCGATAGTAATTAAAAATAGTGTTAAGAGGATTGGAAAAACAGTTTTGACGTCATTGTTTTTGACCTTGATTATGAAACATTATCCGAAGGAACTTCGCATAAAACTACGGAAACAGACAAAGCACCAGTCATACATCACCACATGCATGGTAATAGTTTTAGAAAAAAGCTTCAATAAGCAATGCGGAAAGAGTGTGTCAAATGTGTCAACGAACAATTTTTGCTGCACAATAATCGCTCCAATCCTATTTGTAATTTTTTAACACGCTAAGCAACTAAATCGGTGAGATCAAAAACTATATGAGTCACAAAAATTCGAAAATTCATTTTTTATGGAAACGAGCTGTGGGAGACAAGATGTGTGTTGTGGTCAAAAATCACATCAGTTAAGTTACTAATTCGAAAGATACGCGGGACTTGTTATTTGAACGTTGACCGTAGAAACAATGATAGAATTAAGACGTTTTTTCTCTCTCTGAACAATTTAAAGTTCTAGACTTGCGTTGTTTTTTCACTCGTTTCATTTCGTTTTGGGACTATATGCCCAGGTTTTTTGATGAGGACTACAATCTAGTGTCTTTCCTCCATTACGCATGATTTTGAGAACATATATCTTGTACAGACAATGTATGAAAGAGTTACATCACAAATGAAGAAAAGTACATCCGGAGCGAGGGTGGGAGTCGAACCCACCGTCTCAGAGTTATCGGCTACACGTCTTAGACCGCTCGGCCACTGAGACCTCGTTTTTTCACTCACCTATTCAATTTGAGTAGTAAGTGCGGGTTGCCATTCAAAAATTCTGAAATTTGCTCACCGTAAGTACAGCCAGGAGCTCTGCGCTGTTTAAAGTGAACACAATCTCGAGAACGTACCTTCAAATAATTTTACCTAAAATTTCGGTTTGATTGGTGCAGGCGAATAAGCCGCTTTATTTGTAAGGGAAGTTTTTTTTACACCACCCTCAACTGTAAAAAAAAACTTGTTTTTACAGAACAATACTAGCAGTAGATGTTTCAGTTTGAAACTGTAAAATGTACAGTAATAAACTGTAAATATAGCAATTTTAGTTTATTACTGTAAAGCAGCAATTTTACAGTTTTTTACCCCAGTTTTACAGTTTATTATCACAAAATTAGCTGTATTATACTGCAAAAACAGCAGTACAAAACTAGCAACAGAGGTTTCAGTTTAAAACTGTAAAATGCACAGTAACAAACTGTAAAATGACACATTTTTGCAGTTTATTACTGTAAAATTAGCAATTTTACAGTTTGTCAGTGTAAAACTAGCAATTCCAGTTTATCACTGTAAAATTACCAATTTTAGTTTATTAGTGTAAAATTAGCAATTTTTATAGTTTGTTACTTTTTAATTAGCTGTATTATACTGTAAAAACATCTATTTTTTACAGTGTGTACATCATAAAAGAATCAATTTTATATTTTTGTTTTTAGGTGCTTTCGTTACTGCTAAGGTATCACTGAAATATTGAAAGAGGAATAGGAAAGTTTTGGATATACTTTGTGAAAACTAGACAAAATATTGTCCGAAAGGATTAAAAGATTCAAAAGAATGTGACTGAGGAAACCCAAGAACTTAGAATCCTCTAGGAAATCAAGTTATTAACCGCATGTAAAGCCATCAAAAGCTGGTAAGCTCTTTGTTGAAATGGATAATTGTTGAATAATCAAGTCTAAGAAATGTGGATTTGAAATAACTCTTAAGATTAATGCTTCAGTTGCGTATTTTACGTAGCTTAGGTATAGTCTTAATATCATAGTTAAAGTTCTGTTATGTGGTAGCACCTGTGGAACAAATTAGTTGGATTTTCGGGAGTGTTAAAGTGTTAAATGACGAGAAAAGGATTAAACGTGGTCATATGGTTTAACGACGGCTGAAGCTCATTTCAGTAAATAACTGCTATATTTCAATCGCAGTGAATTCTTAAATTCTCTGACAAATTGGAAATTAGAATTATTTGCTATCACGAAAGAGATTAGCTAGATTTGTCTGTTATCTGCGACTAAAAATTATGATACATGCCTCCGGATTCACTACATAACCATCATAAACTAAAAGCAAACAGTACGAGAGAACAAATATAAAACTTGCAATACACCATCAACTCGTTTATTCCATCCATGGACTGCAGTTTCGTGCTATTTGGCACTCGTCAGCATGGAATAGGAATTAAACATTGGTGCTCTAATTTCACATTAGCTACCAGTTTTTGTTGGCTCTTTTTGCTCTATAAGAGAATTTCTGCCTCCGGCTCGTTTAATTCCTATTCCATGTTGGCGAGTGCCAAAAAGCACGAAACTGCAGTCCATGAATGGAATACACGAGTTGGTGGTGTATTGCATGTTTCTGCGTTGCCCTGGCTTGGGGGCGGTTACTTTCTGAGGCTTTAAGTGTAAAACTATTTACCGAACGATAACACAGGCCAACGATGAAAAAACTTTTTTAATGAAAATACCTTATTCTTATGTTGTTTAGGTTGCTGAATCCAAATATGATGCTTAAAAAGTTGTATCACCCACCATTTATTCACATTTTATAGTTACATTCATGAAATAAAGAAACATTTTTAGAATTTAACAGCTTTTTCATAGTTAAGATAACATGAAAAAATAGGTCTAATGAACAAAGATGATGTTGGCAGCACTGCTGAAACACATGCTACAACATGATGGGGGATTACTGTTGGTCACTTCACCGGGAAGTTCAGCAAGCTATTCATCGCAGGAAAAGCTACACAAGAAGCTTCAAGGAAAAAAGGGAAAGAAAATATAAAGCAATTCCAGTTGACAAGTGAACCTTGTATCATCACATAAAATTACTATTCCAAGTATTTTACTGTAAATACAAACCATTTTTACGATTCTACAGTGTTTCATTGATTTCCCTATATACTGTAAATGGGTATTAGACTATATAATAAAATAGATTTTGCTTGGAAACTAAGGGTGATACATAAAAACTACAAGCAGATTTGGATTCAGCACATAAAAATCTATCAAGATCAGCTATTAAAATTAAAAAAGTTTTCAAAAAGGTTTTTTTTGTTGGCCTGTGTAATCAATGAAAGGAAAAAAAAACTGTTGTGATCATAAATTGAAAAATGTGTAAGATAGGTGAAAAAAAGGTGTTCAGTACTCTAAAACCCACTCTTAAAACACACCATTTAAGACCACACACAAAATGTTGTATATTAATTTCATTATTATTTTTTTTATCACAAAAGGATTGTACTACATTGCGTACACTAAGTAAATTATTTTGTGCAAAATTACTCACCTACATAATCATGCAAGGTATAGTTGAGCCATTTGGGATAACTTTGAGCTAGCTCTTTTTTTTTTTTTTAAATTTCTTTGTTAAATAAACTAAAAAATATATAGTCCCATTGAGGAATGTGTCCGTGAAATCAGACAGCTGTTCTGTCCGAATGTGCAGGTAGTTGAATTTGATCAATTTGATCGGTAGCTATTGTATGCGGAAATTTTATTTTCAGAAGAAGCAGTTCTAATTTCCAGGGCAAAAAATATTTCAATTTATTCCCAGACCTTTGTTTAAACTTCTAGAACTTTGAGCTATTACACGTTTTCTAAAAATTATTTCTTTCCTTTAAACCACATTCCTTATTTATTCGAATAAGTTTAACAGAATAATAATTTTAGGGTGTGTAAATCATGATTTCATCCTTTCATTGGGCAATTTATGCGATATTTTATCCTAAAAAATTAATTATAAAAAATAAAAGAAAAACACTAACTCGAAATTTCGAAAAAACGCCACGAGGTGTAAACCCCCGTGGCTTGAATAATGTTGCAAATATTTCAAGGCTGAAGTGCTATGGGGCTTCCGAATCATTGATACACCAGAGTTATCCTTTCAGAATTTCATTGACCTTAATTTATCGATATTTTAATTGAAGAACTAACAGTAAGTCTGTTAGATGTTAAGTTTCAGTTTCGACAAAGTGTAAAAGATGGAAAATTAGAAAATTGAACCGCTCTTTTGTCATTTTAAACTTGCCTATTTTTTCAATGCACTTAAATTACTTGTAGGCCTCACATGATTTGTAAAGATTAAATTAAGTATTTCTTATTATGTTTTAAAAAATGTGACAAGCACTTTTTTTAAAAGTATGAACAGAGAATTACTGAATCTTCTCTGAAGAAGTATGAATAGAGTAAAAAGTTCTGGATTGCGAGCAAGTAACGCAAATGGATCAGACGTTTCCCCTTTTCCATATACTTTATATAAAATTCCATTTTCAATAAAGAACCCTCACAATTTGTCATATCCACATAGAAAAAAAAAGACTATAAATGGATTTTATGTACCGCCTAGAAAGAAAAGCACCTCGAGTATGTTTTTCAGAAGAAGATGCAAACCTAAAATCTCACGTGACCAACTTATCTTAAACTACATGAAAGACTATTTTTCTTGAGTTAGGGATCTACGTTACAAAAGACGCGCACTCAGATTGATATACTTTTGAAGAAGAAACGAAAGGAAGTCTGACCAAATATGCATCCTGGAAAATTTTCTGAGAAACTGAAACAAAAATAATGTTATAAAAGTATTTTTCGTCGCTGTCTGGAATTTGCTTTTATCCGATAGTAAATTTGTCTCGAATAGGAACTCTATAAATCGAGGAGTGCTATCTAATTAAACCTATTTTCTCAAATATGAAAAGTGATTTGTCCTTATTGTTCTGTTCTTATTATGTATAATACTAGCTTATTACCCTGTATTGCATTATGTTTAACTTATTTCATGCTAAAATGAAACAGGTGAGCCTTAAATTGATAATTCATTGTCAATCGCAATCTTTGTTGGAAAATACTCATATTTAAGTGTGTTAAATTTTATCAATTTGTGTGCTTAAAGGCTTATCTCTATTACTCTATTTATTCAAAATTGAAAAAAAAATGGTCATTTGCGACAAAACATTTGAATTTTGTTGCTTTTTGGATTTTTTTAAAATTTCAAAACCCCGCCTCTATGAATTCTATTGCATCAAGGAACCTCTGTGCCAAGTTTGGTGAAAATCAAACAAAAACTGGATTTGTATAAGGAACAAACATACAGAAAAAAGCACAAGGATAATTTGTTCCTTATGAAAATACACATTAGCTATGCTGCTAGTTATTAACATTTCATTGGTTCCCATAACAAAAACAGTAATTGGGCAGGGAAGTTTGATATTATAGAACACTTAATAAAAACTGACATTACAAAATACGTAATAATACTTTTTATATTATGGTACGTGTAACTATTTCGTATCTTCAACATTTGAAGTTTGTCTTTTGCATTCTTTTGGCACTCATTTGGTTGAACTATTCCTATTCTGACCATCAGTTTCACACGACATCGTATGTTGGTGTTCTCGTCGTGTTAGTTGATCACTCATTCAATCATTATGGGTATGTCACACGTAGCGAAATCCCTTCAACTTTGCTGCGCTTCAACCACGATTGCGCAATTTCGACCGGAAAATCCCCGTGTGCATTGCTTTTCAGAGTCCAACGTATTCGCTTCACATTTTTTCCTTCCTCACAAAAAAGTTGCATGGACTTCAGCATTCTGGCAAAATCAGCCAATCAGGAAGCAGCAATCCTTTGGCCTAATGACGTCAAAAAACAGTATGGCCGTCTATAGCGATATCGACATGCACGTGGAGACATCATATAGCATGGATGAAAACATGAGAATAACTTCAGGTGAGTTATTAATAACATGTTTTTTTTTTTTTAAACTTATAGAAAATCTGTGTTTCAGAGAAACTTTCTCTTTAGCATTGTATTTCTAGTCGATTCAATTCTCTCTTTGAGAGCCTGACAACCCTGATGGACTTCTTTCGTTTGAAGCACATCGAAGTTGTAGCAAAGTTGAAGAGATATCACTACGTGTGATATGAGCTTTATTATGAAGGTATTTGTTGCCGTTGCCTCGAGAGGTTGGACTATCAACATATAAGGCAACACAAGAAAAATTTATAGCACAAAGAGAGGAAATGACACCCAAGGCACCGGTGGGAATCGAACCGAGACGAAGCTTCTACCTCTGAGCCACTGCGGCCCCAAGACATCGTATTGTAACGAGTCCGTAGCACCTTCAACTTTCTTCAAATGAGCAGTCCAATCTTGAGGAAGTAACTATAAATTTATTTACAAGTATATACACTATTTACAATAAGAGCAGAAAACAATTGCTAAACATCAGCAATTAGGCAGCAAACACTACACTGTACTCTCAACAGTAACTCAGCACCACGTATCTAACGTGAACAGTAATTAAGCAATTACAAAAGCAAAACATCGCCCAAGCGAATAGCGAATAAAACGAGTCACCAGAATCAAATCTGAAAACAACTAACTGACTTGTGTTCAAGGCCAGCTATTTATACACGGAAAGAATTCCCGACAACTTTCTAGTAATATCTGGAATATTCCAAATCATTCATAACTTTAAACAATTCATTCAAGAAAACGCTAGAAATAAAAAGAAAAAAAAAACACCACTCCGAGCGAAAATGTCTTCACGCTTATTAAATGCAGGGCAAGTGTAAAAACTACAAAACGTTACAGGGCCGGTATACTAGTGATAAAAGTGATATCTTCAGATACTTTTGCAACATGACGTCAGATAAAACCAAAACTAATGAAAATGATGCAAGGCAGGAAAAACAACAACTATTTACAAGATTTGTAACATTGCCCCCTTCCCAAGGACTGCACGTCCCGGGCAGTACAATCCCCAGAAAGGAAGCAAGGGAAAATTTACAGGTGCACACATTACATGATGACCAATCATAAACATGATAAACAATAACAATGAGAACATGAAAGTAATAATAACATTGATGAAGTAATATTTCAGACAATTAAAGGCAAAAGTTATTTACAAAATTTACAAACAAATTACCATGGTAGCTTTAGATTTATTTTACGAACTATGGCCATAGTATGGGGCTAGCCGATCATAATGGACAACCCTAGGTTTTGAATGTGATGACTTCTGGATCCTCACTACGACGTCGTTCAGCCAGTGAAGGACTGTGTAGGGTCCATCCCAATGCGACTGCAATTTGGGTGACAGACCTTTACGTCGGATGGGATTCCATAGCCACACCTTGTCACCTTCTTGAAAGTCATGGCCAGTGGACCTTGTGTCGTATCGGGTCTTCATTTTCTCCGTCGCGATGTTGATTCGCTCCCGTGCGAAGTGATGAACGTCTTCCAACCGGGCCTGGAGATCCTGGACGTATTCCTCAGGCGATGAAGGCGCATCTGGAGGGAGACCGAAGACGAGATCACAAGGTAGCCGAAGCTCTCGGCCGAAGAGCATTTGTGATGGGGAATATCCAGTGGTCTCGTGGACAGCACTGCGGTAGGCCAGCAGGAACAGAGGAAGTTTCTTGTCCCAATCCTGTTGATTTTTGGAGACCATAAGCGAGAGATTATTAAGGATTGTCCTGTTGAATCTCTCCACCATGCCGTCCGATTGTGGGTGTAGTGGTGTCGTTCGAGTTTTCTCAATTTTGAGGATTTTACATAGGCCCTTAAACACAGCAGAGATGAAGTTTCTCCCCTGATCGGAGTGGATCTGCAAAGGTGTCCCATATCTCGAGATCCAATGCTGGACTAGAGTCTCTGCTACAGTGGTAGCTTCTTGATCCGGAATGGAATATGCTTCGGGCCATTTGGTGAAATAGTCAATGGCAACGAGGATGTATTTGTTCCCATCAGTAGTTTTCGGTAGAGGACCAAGAATGTCGATCCCGATTCGTTCGAAAGGAGCTCCTACGTTGTAAAGATGTAGTTTCCCGCGGCTTCTTCTCTTCGGTCCTTTACGGGCAGCACAGGCGTCACAAGAATGACACCACTTTTCCACGTCATCCTTCGCCTTGCTCCAGAAGAAGCGCTCTCGAACCTTGTGGAGGGTTTTCAGGATACCAAAGTGTCCTCCAGTCGGACTACTGTGCAATTCCTTTAGAACGTCTGGAATTCTTGATCTGGGAATGAGTAACTGCCATTTGAATGCTTTACCATCGTCAGATTCCCATTTCCGATACAGGACGCCATTTCGCAACTGGAGAGATTTCCATAGAGCCCAGTATCTCTTCGTTGCAGGACTGTAGATAGAAACGTCTTGCCAACTAGGTCGCCGACTGTCCTTTTCCATTAACTCTATGATAGGCTTTAGGTCTGGGTCTTCAAGCTGATCTTTTCTAACTTGGTCGTCACTCCATGGATCAGGATCTGAAGATGATGAAGTAGCAGTAACTTGACAGGCAGTAGGGATTGTCATCCCGTACTGTTTCTCAATTCGGGATCAATAATGGCAGTTCTCGGAACAAGGTCTTCTTGATAATGCGTCAGCATTACCGTGTGACGAACCTTTTCGGTGCTTAATCTCGATGTCATATTCCTGGAGCCGCTGTATCCACCTGGCTACCTGGCCCTCTGGATTCTTGAAATTCAACAGCCAAGTTAAAGAGGCATGATCAGTCCGGAGCAGGAATTTACGGCCGCAGAGGTAATGATGAAAATGTTCTACAGCTTTAACTATGGCGAGCAATTCCTTTCTCGTGACACAATAATTTCGCTCCGACTTGGATAAGCATTTGCTCCAGTAGGCAATGACATGTTCGTTACCGTCTATTTCTTGAGATAAAACAGCTCCAACGCTCTCGTGGCTCGCATCAGTGTCAAGTATGAAGGATTTTCCAGGCTGAGGATAAGAGAGAATAGGTGTTGATGTTAAAGCCTCCTTCAGCTGTAGAAATGCATCCTCGCATTCTTTGGACCATTCAAATTTTTGTTTGCTCTCCGTCAGCTTATGCAAAGGTCGTGCAATGTTGGAAAAACCCTTCACAAACTTCCTGTAGTACGTGCAGAGCCCCAGGAAACTTCGCAGCTGATGGACATTTTCGGGGCGGCTCCAATTCTTGACTGCAGATACCTTATCTGGATCTGTTCGTACACCTTCGGAAGAGATAATGTGACCAAGGTAGTTCACCTCACGGCGGAACAAATTACATTTGGACGGGCTTAACTTCAGGTTGGCTTCCTTAAGCTTTTGCAGCACCTTCTTAAGATTAGCCAAATGTTCCTCAAAACTGCGTCCTATGATGATAATGTCGTCCAAGTAGACAAGACAGGATTCATAAGACAGTCCTCGTAACACTGATTCCATAAGACGCTCGAACGTGGCTGGTGCATTGCAGAGGCCGAAGGGCATCACTTTAAACTGCCACAAGCCTTGTCCGGTTGTAAACGCCGTCTTCTCTCGGTCGTCGGGGTGTATCTCTACCTGCCAGTAGCCGCTCTTTAAATCCAGGGTCGAAAACCACTTGTGTCCGGAAAGGGTGTCCAGAGTGTCATCGATCCGTGGAAGAGGGTAACTGTCCTTCTTGGTGATGTCATTCAGGCGTCGGTAGTCAACACAAAATCTGGTGGAGCCGTCTTTCTTTCGGACCAAGACGATAGGGGATTCCCAAGGACTGGATGAGGGTTCGATGACGTCATTCTCCTGCATCTCTTTTACGAGGATCTCAACCTCTTCCTTCTTGGCGAACGGTAGTCGTCTTGGATGCTGCTTGATAGGGGGATGATCTCCGGTGTCGATCCTATGCTGCGCTAAACTCGTGCGACCAACATCTTCGGGTGTAGATGAAAACACCTGCTTGAAGTTGTCCACCAATTTTTCCGCAGCGTATCTTTGATCCTTCGATAATGCTGCACTCCCAATTAATTTCGAAGTCAAGGACTCGGAAGACACAGTCTCGGAGGAATCAATTTTTCTGATGATGCAGT
The DNA here is from genome assembly GCA_038373865.1 of Uloborus plumipes. Taxonomy (NCBI): domain Eukaryota; kingdom Metazoa; phylum Arthropoda; class Arachnida; order Araneae; family Uloboridae; genus Uloborus; species Uloborus plumipes. The sequence goes on from JAXGGA010014451.1 coordinate 26,254, forward strand.
TTACGGGAGTACAAGTTGCCAACACTTCTCCTTTCTTGATATTCCTCGGTCTTTCACTTACATTGGCGACTCTCACAGGAACTGCATTCCTTGAAAGGTCCACAAGCGTAGATGCCACTAGTACTCCTTTGGGGCTATTACTCTGGTTAGGATATTCAATCAGGCCGAATTTAAAGCTGTTGTTTTCCTTGATGGAGCCAGGTATTAGTATTTCTGATCTTGGGGGAATCACTAAATCTGTTTGGGCTATTATTTGATGAGCGGATTTTAAGTTATTTTCAGCGTTGAAAATTGCTATGTCTTCCCTCATCGAGTGCAGCTCATTATTTTTAAAGTCGATAGAAAAATCAAATGTTTTCAAAAAGTCCAGTCCGAGAATGAAGGGATCTGTAATGTCAGCGACGAATGCCGTGTGATGGTAAGTGGCGCTTCCGAACATTATTTCTAAGTTCACTTTTCCTTCAATCTCGATTTTGTCACCTGTCACAGTTTGAAGAGTAACGCAGGGCGGCGTCCATAAGATCTTGAGTCCAAATTGACGAGCCACATCAGTCTTAATAATGGTAACGTTGGCTCCTGTGTCCACAATCATTTCGCAGGGAAACCCATTCACATAAGCGTAAATGAAGAGTCCGTTGCAGCCGCCACTTCTTGAAGAAATCTGGAAAACTTTAGGATGGGGCTCATTCCAATTTGGCGACCTCCGCCCCGCGAGATTGCCATAGCTTAGTTTTCCTGAGCTGGAGAGGAAGAGGTACCCTTCCCTCTTGTTTCTTGGCGAGCTTCGCAGTTCCTTCGTACGTGGCCCTCACCGCCACATTTCCAGCACTTCAGTGGTTGTCCACTTTGGTCTTTGCGAGTCTTCTTCAGGGTCCCCGACATCTCTTTGATTTGTCGCTCAATTTCCGAGAGACGAGTTGAGATCGAATCCTGGGCGCTCACTTCCACGCCCCTGATTGAATGGCGATCCTTGCGGGATGTTTGCTGTGCAGCCTCGAACTTCATTGCGTAGACCAAACCGGATTTAAGATCTTTAATGTCCGCCATCCGGAGAGCCGTCTGAATTTCTGGATTTCGCACTCCGTCTATGAAGTAGTTCAGGGCCAGGTTATCGCGAACACCCGAAGGACAGTCCGAGAAAGCGAGATGGGAAAGCCTCTCAACGTCTGCTGCAAAAACTTGCAAAGTCTCTCCAGCCCTCTGGAGTCGGGATTTGAGCTGAAGTTGGCTGAATTCTTTTTGGCAAGATTCGCCAAAGCGAAGCTCCAAGGCCGATGATAAGGCTTCGAAGTCATGGTGTTTGTCCTCTGGGAAGGTCTGTAGTATATCAGCTGCATCTCCTCTCAGCGAGGCTGCAAGTTGACAGGCTTTCGTGGAAGAGTCCCAGGAGTTTGCTTCTGCAACGATGAGGAACTGCTTCTTGTAAATATTCCACGAGGTCTTCCCGTCAAACGTGGCCAGTTTGATGGATGGACGAGAAGTTCCAGCTGCAGCTACACAGTCACTTGAGTTGTTGGAGGATGCTGATAATTTCGATTCAAGTTCTTTAATTTTCTTTTCAACATTGTTTTCTACTGTGGTGATTCGATTCTCAACGCTGTCTGAGTTATTGCAGGATCCTGATAACTTTGATTCAAGTTCTTTAATTTTCTTTTCCACATGGTTTTCTACTGTAGTGATTCGATCCTCAACGCTGTCAACTTTTTCTTCAAGAGCCTCCATTTTATTTTCCATATTGGCAAATTTACTTTCCACCAAACTTTTCATTGACGTTAGATCGCTCTTAATTTCTTCTTGACTTGAAGTTATGCTAGCGGTTAACTCATTCTTGATTTCTTCTTGACTTGAAGTTATGCTAGCGGTTAAATCATTCTTAATTTCTTCTTGACTTGAAGTTATGCTAGCGGTTAAATCATTTTTTAATTGTTCTTGATTAGTAGCCATAGTCGCCATATCATTTTTAACAGCGTTGATCGCATCCAGGAGTTTTTTCAGTTGTTCATCCATTGCTCGAGTAATTACCATAAAATTCCGAAGTCAAAAAGTCCACAGGAAGAAAAGTCCAAGTTCACAGATAATTCCAAGAAAGTCCTTGAAGATGCCCCACGTTGGGCGCCAAAATTGTAACGAGTCCGTAGCACCTTCAACTTTCTTCAAATGAGCAGTCCAATCTTGAGGAAGTAACTATAAATTTATTTACAAGTATATACACTATTTACAATAAGAGCAGAAAACAATTGCTAAACATCAGCAATTAGGCAGCAAACACTACACTGTACTCTCAACAGTAACTCAGCACCACGTATCTAACGTGAACAGTAATTAAGCAATTACAAAAGCAAAACATCGCCCAAGCGAATAGCGAATAAAACGAGTCACCAGAATCAAATCTGAAAACAACTAACTGACTTGTGTTCAAGGCCAGCTATTTATACACGGAAAGAATTCCCGACAACTTTCTAGTAATATCTGGAATATTCCAAATCATTCATAACTTTAAACAATTCATTCAAGAAAACGCTAGAAATAAAAAGAAAAAAAAACACCACTCCGAGCGAAAATGTCTTCACGCTTATTAAATGCAGGGCAAGTGTAAAAACTACAAAACGTTACAGGGCCGGTATACTAGTGATAAAAGTGATATCTTCAGATACTTTTGCAACATGACGTCAGATAAAACCAAAACTAATGAAAATGATGCAAGGCAGGAAAAACAACAACTATTTACAAGATTTGTAACAGTATCTTTGAGCGTAATAGAGGTAGAGAGAACAAGCGGAGTGCTGCCGTGCTAAGCCGACGCCTCCAAAATACAAAACGCCTGCTGCTTTCTTTTGGCTCACGAAGCTCTGCCATCTGTTGGAGTTCTTTGAAACAGAGACATAAACGATTGGTTGATTTCTAAATTCAAATTTAAAAATTAACCAATCAAAAATTTAATTCGAATATTCTTTGGATTTATCACCATAACAACGGCATCATCGCATTACCGCATGGCGCTCAAAGTGGAGCAACTGTCTCCGGTATAGAAGCAAATGTAGTAGGCATTTAGTAGAGGCGTTGACTGAGCACAAAAGACGTATCTGCACTTTTTAACAAAATTGAGTGATCGCCCAGGTGGCTTCAAATGAAGAAAATAAAACCACAAATAGAGCGAAGCAGAGAGCTGAATTCTTCTTCATAATTTGCAGAAACTAACTTGCGAATATTCCTAGGAGAGATTACCATCGAAATGAGTGCAGTCGGAAAGCTTGTAGTTTTCATTTTTCGCCTCTCGAAAATCATTAACGACATTTTAAAATGTAACAAGCTTTTAAGCCATTAGTTTGGATTAGCCTCGTCCGAATTCGAATAAGTAGGATTAAGTGGTCATATTTGAACAAATGGCTCAAGTTTTCAAAAAGTTTCTTATCGCATACTTTCCGGTTATGAGTTTACTTGTTACTTAAACACAGAGCATAAGACATGGAACTTTATTTGTTATTGATGTTGACAAACAGGGTGGTATGGTGATGGTGGTGAGAGAATGGGAAGCGTGTTCACTTGTTGTGTTATGATTTTTATTTTATTAGTTAAGTAATTAAAAGCTGGTGCTTTTGTTAAGGAAAATGCTGCCGATAAACAGCATTTTACTATGGTATTATGGTTCAAATTTTCATACGATGTGTAATTTTCAAATTCGAGTACGGTTGAATGAAGTTTTTTAGCTGTGTGGGGAGATATAGGAAAAAAACTGCTTTTCCGTGGTTGCTAGAGCCTCGTGTTGATAATGGGAAGGGTATGAGTTCGAATCTGGGATGAATTTTTTTAAATAGGTTTTCCCCTTAGCGGAATTCTAACCCAACTTTCCATCATAATTTTTCCCAAAGCATGGTCTGCGGACCCCACTGGTCCGCGAGCTCATGCCAGGGGGTCCACGATGCTATCCTGCTAAAACGTAAAAAAAAAAGTTGAAATTGAAGGACGAGTAACAATATTTTATTCAAAACGAAAGCATATTTATAGGGAATAAAAAAGTTTTTGTTAACGTACATGCATGAAGTAATACACCCCCCCACCCCCGAATCTTCGATTTAAACCCCTAATTGAGGTTTGAATATATTTTTACTTCCACAGCTCGAAATAATAATCTTAAGAAATGAAAATTAGACAAGAGCCCTAAGAAATACACAGAACAATGAATACATAGAGGAGAGGAGGGTGTTGTGGAATAGTCGGAACATATGGAATACCGAGGTTTTTACTCCGTTCGGTACTGCAATATCGTGGAAATAACATGAACTACTCAGGAAAGACTCCTATGATGTATTGCAGTAAGAGTTCGCCGCTTACTGTTGTCATTAGAGTGCTACAAAAAAAGTTTAGTTTTTGATTCTCAAGAGATTTTGGAGGTAAGTTTTCCAATTTTTAATCTGTTAGTATACATATGACTTAAAGTATTGATGTTAACCATAATGTGCACTAAAATAATAGTAGTTTTTTATACTGTAGCTTACAATATTAAGTCCATCATTTTAAATATTCATTTCCCAAGATGGCGTGTCGGGTATTATGGAATACTAAGTATTTCAAGACAACGAGAAAGAAAAGACGCTGACTATATCTTTTGCTACGGCAAATTCTCTCAAGATCAACGAGGTGAAGTTTGGATTCAGTGCGTAAGTTGTTGTCTGTGGGTTCACCTTGACTGCACGAACAGAGCAAGACGATTACATCTGTGACTTCTGTAAATAGACTCGAAACAGAAATGATTCACTCTTAATGTCAAAAATTATAGCTACATACTTCAGTATAAAAGTATTATTATTATATATTTTAATTATTTAATTTTTTATTTGTGGTATGATAAGTGTTTCATGAAGTTAATTAGTATTTCAGTGGTTAACACCACATATTCCACATTACCCGAGTATTTCAAATTAGCCTCTTTTTTAAATTTTTTTAAACATTTTTTTTTAATATTTAGAAATAAATAGTATTTTTTTTACAAAACACATTTCATTACAATTAGTCTTGGTATGTACTCATGATGATTTTGAAATTTTTTATTAAAAAAACAAAAAGTTATTTTGAAAAATGTAAATGATATTCCATATTACCCTACTCTCATCTTCATTTAAAGAAAGGAAAAAACAAAATAAAACCGTATAACAAAAAAAAAGTACCAAATCATGTTTTTTTACCTGCAAGGCGGGGGGGGGGGGGGGTCCGCAAAGTTTTTTGTTTTCAGGGTGAAATCAGCGAAAGTCTGGATTTTTGGTCTGGGTCGCACGGGTCAACAATTCAATCAACATTTATCTGAATGTTAGATCGCGCTGTACATCTACAAGAGTTAAGATTTTACTTCAAATCAAGGGCAAAAAATTAAACTGTCCCGCTGCTTACCCTGTTCCAAGTAGCCCACTTCGTTTTTTAAAGGTTGTAAAATGGTTATTAACGTTGTGACAACGGGTTAAAAACGTTTATAAACGTTAAAACGTTTTTTGTGCTACCTGGGGTTCTATGGTGAGCCACTCTCTTCTACTTTCCTCACCAATTGAACCGGACGTTGAGTAAAAGTTAGGAATAATTTCAGAGCACTTCCAACGGCGGTATTAGTAATAATTAAACATTTCATTGACGATACAAATAAGCTGTATTCGCGTGAAGAGAAATTACTACCCACAATTAATCAATCACATGCCATTAGAGTCTTTCAATTAAAAAGCAATTACTTCTGCAACCAAACCCAATTTGTGAAAACGTTCTGAAGACACGAGCAAAATTTCAGCGCTATACTCCCGGGTAATTATTCATCTCTAAGACAATTTACTGAAAATG
>JAXGGA010014452.1:0-32073 GCA_038373865.1 Uloborus plumipes
TTGGAAAAAGTCTGTGTCTGATCACAGAGAGATGGTTCATGACCTTGAGGCGGAAACAAACCGTTCCATTTTAAAATAGGTAAAATCAGCGAAAAAATTAAAATTTGACTCACTCAGTACATCAAAGTTTTTGCTGCCAGCATGATCTCTCTGATGCTACCTATTAAAAATGAAGTGGCCCTTTTCCACTTCAAGGTCTCCCACCATCTCTCTGTGGTCAAGCTTTAGGTTAGCACTACTAGCATATCTCTGACATGATAGCAAAGTTTCAGGTCAAAATCTACGTAACCTTTAAATAAAATTCTGTTTCATAATAACGATTTAAATCATAAATAAAATCCAGGATGATGTATTTCATTCATATTTTCACGTGATCTTTCAGTAACTTTTTTATTGTTATCACGGTTTGAGTCAGATCCTGCAAAATCAGCTTTTTTTTTTTTGTAATTATAAACTCTAAACTATTTATGATATAGTTAAAGTAAAAAAAAGGAAAAAAAAATGAGAAAGCTCAAAGTGAAAAAATGAGAAAAGTAGCATGTAATAAACAAATATTAATGTTAACTGTGGTTATTATTAAAAATATACGGGTCATTATACAAAAAACCTGCGTTTTTGCTTTCAGGGTAGTTAATTTCAAAAATATTTTTTTTGAAACATTTTTTTATGATTTATAGTAAAATATAAAACCTTTCCTAACATAATCGATAAAAATTAATAATATTTTATTTTTTCTTAGGTCTTTTTTTCAATGAACGTACAGATACTTGTATGCGTGTCACATCCTATTTCCTCCATGTACTCATTCACTTTTTTGGTCAAGAAAACATATATATATATCAAGTTTAGTAGGTTAATTTGAATCATTAGATTTTTTTAAATAGTTTATTAGAATTATTTTTCCAAGCAAAATATATACATTGCTCGACATTGAAAATGCAACACCAAGAAGGAGTGGTCAGAAATTGATGAAATTTGGTAAGAAGACAGAGACAGCATGGAACAAATAAGTGATATTTATTTCAAAATAAATAAGCAAAATTTAGAGCGAGGACGGCGTCGGCTCAGTAAGAAGTAGGACCACCGCGGACAGCGATGCACGAAGAAACACGTCTAGGCATGGAGTCAATAAGCCTGTGGATGGTGTCCTGAGGGATGGCACTCCATCCCTTTTCAACCATTTGCCACAGTTCGTCCTCTGAACGAGGCAGTGACAGGTTCTGCAAACGGCGCCCAATCACGTCCCACACATGTTCGATTAGTGACAAGTCAGGAGAGTATGGTGGTCAGGAAAGCATCTGTACACCTCGTAGAGCATGTTGGCTGATTCGAGCACTGTGAGGCCGGGCGTTATCCTGTTGAAAAATTGCATTTGGCAGACCCTGAAGGTAGGGGATTGCCACCGGCCACAGTACATTATCTACATATCGTTGGGCCGTCATAGTGCCCCTAATACGAGCTAGAGGTGATACGGAATTGTATGCAATAGCGCCCCAAACCATTATGCCACGTTGTCGCGCTGTGGGGCGTTCCACAGTTACTGCCGGATTCGATCTTTCTCCACGTCAACGCCACACACGTATGCGATGACTATCGCTGGACAAACAGAAGCGGGATTCATCTGAGAACACTACGGTTTGCCATTCTGCCATCCACGTCGCTCTGGTCCGGCACCATTCCAAACGTTGGAGTCTGTGCTGTGAGGTCAATGGCAGTCTTCTTAGCGGGCGCTGTGATTGCAGGCCACGTGCAACCAGTCGACGGGAAATGGTTCTGGTCGACACAGGAACATCCAGGGTACCTTGCACGTGCTGCAGAATCGACGTACAGGTGACTTGCAGGGCGAGGACTGCTGATGGTCTTTGAAAAGGTGACAAATTTTAAAACAAAGGTGACTAAAAGGTGACAAAAATGTAACTAAAAGGTGATCAAAAGTAATTTGTTAAGAAATGAAAAAGCAGAAAACGATTATCCTTTTTTCTGACTTTTACCAAAAGTAGCCTATATACTATTTCAAAAGACTTAGATTCTGAACATGAATATGATAGAGCTGGACAAAATAAACCATTTTAGGACATATTTTCAAAAAACTTTCAGTGTAATAAACTCTATGTTATGCAGGGGTAATTGTGAGTTCATAAAAAAATACCTGAAAGTTTTAAAGAGAAAATGTGTATGTGTGTGGGGATGGGGACTGTTTTTTTTAAACCAAAGCCCCTATTAATTAAGCACACCTAATTTTATAACCATACATATATAATAATTAACCAACACATTTCCTACATTCGAATAGTTTCAAATAATTGTTAGTCAAAATATTGTGTATGCATTTAATTAAACTGTAAATAAACAATAAAGTTACTCTTGAACTGGTGTTGAACTAATTATCTCCAGAAAAATATTTTAAGGAGAAAGCAAAAGTCTAACAGAATTACTGATTGTTGTGCGAAAATATTTATAAAGTAATGAAAGTTGTATTTGTCACTGAAAATATGAAAAAGAATTGATCTAGATGCAGTACCCATAAATTTCCTAATCACTACAATATGACCTGAGTCAAGGATTTCATATTTATTAATACTGAAGTGAAATAATATTAAAGATATGTATGTGTTAAAAAACTTAAATAACTGAAACAAAAATAAAATTCAACCACAGATTCAGCATTTAAGTTTTTGACATCTGACACTATAAAAGAGCATGGAATTTGTTTAAAATTTTTATCTTAATGAATTAAACAAAATAAAAAAAGAAATGTTATTTATTTACCTTTCAACAAGGAATAGCAAGCATCGAAAATGCGAAATATGATTCTCACAGCAGACGCAAGGAAATCGCAATTCTCAAAATTAATACGTTAAAAGTATGAAAATTGCATAGAAAATAATTCAAATAAACTTACTTCAGCTTACAATCAGAAGCTTTATGATAAACATACTATTTTTACTATCCACATAATTGAAGCAAAATAAAACTTAATCAGATCTTTAAATTTTAACTTTAATATTTTGATTTTCATAAAAAGAGCAGAATTTTGCTCAAATTTTTTTAAATTTGTAATTTTTTAGCATAAATATATTTCATTTATTAGTCTCATAACTAAGGATAATAAGCATCAAAAATGAGAAAAATTCGATTCTCATATTTTTTTTAACTAAAGGCATCAAAATCAAAAAAATTAAAATAATTTATTAAAGCAAAAAAAAAAAAAAAAACAATTAGAATGGCATCTTAAACTTATATTCGATGAATATTATGAAAAATTATCGGTATAATCATCGGAAATTTGAAAAAGCAAAAAAATTCCTGAGGTGGGTAGATAGCATAGTTAAAAATATTTTATTTCGGGTATTTTGGAACATGAAAATACTAGAATCGATCATGAAAATACCGGAAATCTGATTAAATACTAGAGCATAATCACCCCTAGTTATGTTCAAAGATTTTTTTTAAATACCTGAAATTATACCTGATTTATTTATACCTGAAATTATGAAGAGAAGATAAGGACGATGTATTTAATGAACATATTTTATTTTTTTCATATTTTTAATAGCTCATTGCAAAATCATCTGCATTCTTTTCCTTGTTTCTCTGTAAATACAAAGATGTTCACTAAACAGTATTGACAATAGAGAACGAGTGAAAATCCCATCTCTATGCAAATCACCAACTGAATTTTGTTTCACTAACAAAAAAAAAAAAGAAAAAGAACTGCCAAGTGATCCTTGGAAAATATTGCACCTGTTTTTTTGAAACTTTTAAACAGGTGCTTCTCAAAGGCTTTGTTTTGTAAATGAGTCACAGTTGAAACATTTCTTTTAATGGTTGAAGGATCAACTTTTTTTTTTCATAATTCCATTTATTTTTAGGTAAGGAAAAGAATATTCACACTCTTCAAAAATTTAATTTATCAAAAATAGATTTTCCTAAAACACATTTCAAGAAAGGTTTTAAAAGGTGACAAAAATTCCAAAAGGTGACAAAAAGTGATCAAATTTTCAAAAGGTGACTAAAGGTGAGAAAGGTGACTGAGTCCTCCTCCTGGACTTGCGGGTCCGCCACAGCTTGTCGGTGAATCCGTCGATCCAAGCGGTCTGACGTCACTCTGGCTGCACCTGCACCCCTCAATGTGGCTACATTTCCTCTTTCCAACCATCTCCGACACAGCCGATGCACAGTGCTTGCATCCATGTGGGTATCAGCTGCAATTTGATGTATGGACCAACCTCCCCTTCTCAGTCCGATCACCATACCCCTTGTAAAGTCGTCTATATGCTGGAAGTGTCTTCGTTGAGGACGGCGTGGCATTTCATCCTATCACACGTATCCTTCGCCACAAAAACCAAATTTCTTCGATAATTAGTCTGGCAGAAAAACCAACATGAACATAGCCCACTTTTCAACTTCATTCTCTTATATCTTACTTCACGTGCGTCGGAGCTGCGCATTTCATATCATTTGCATAACTCGGTGACGTGCGTCTACAGTAAAATTTGCATGAATTTCTGACCACTCCTTCTTGGTGTTGCATTTTCAATGTCGAGCAGTGTATATAACCTTTATTATCGCTTGAGTCCGTGTCACAGCCTTTATGGTATCCTCCCTTACTGTATTAGTTGAGTATAAGAACTTCCTATTGACCGCACCACTGAGGGCTCAATACAGAGATTTAGAACTATTGCCAGCCATTTTCAACTCTGGGTCTTCATAGGAAAGTTAAAGCAACTTAGTGTGGAAGATATTCAGCGAATAATATACCCTCTGAAGTGAAATTGGTCCTTTACTTTTTGTATCCTACATTCTTGGTTTTAAAGGATAAGAATTGCTTATGTACTAATTTCTTTTCATTGTTGATATTGAGTCACGTTTTGTTAAGTAAATTTCATATACTAAGTTGCACTAACCCTAAATCAAGAAAATGTGCAACACAAAACATAAATATTTGTATCCTCCGTTACAGTATAGTCGTAATGGAGGATACACAATTAGTAACGGTGAATACGACTTTAGGAAAAAATTAAATTTAAAGACAGATATGTAAATTAAAATCCGCCCAAATCATGTTCCTCATCATCATGCAAGTTAATGTAAATTCAAGGTTGAAAATATTTATTTTACATATATTTGACAAAATTGTGTTGAGGTAGTAACTGTTAGGTTTTTGTTTTATTCAATGTCGTTTAAAATATAACTTTAATAAGAAAATAAATAACAAAGTCAATTTCGAATATTCAATGCATGTACAGTTGACATTCGATATTGATATAACGACCATCTCCGTCCTACACAAAAGGGTCTTTATAACGAATGGTCGCTGTAAGAGGTAGAACATAGAGTATATTGGGATACAGTTGGGGTTTTTTTACAGGTCGTTATATTAGGATGGTCTTTATAACGAATGGTCGTTATAACGAGCCTGGACTGTATTCAGTTTTCTTTTTTCCCCCTCTAGCTAGGAAAAAGAAAGTAACTGAAAGTGCAGTGCAAAAGAAAGAATGAGAAAATACAGAGATAGAATTAAACAAAATCCTCAAAAGTATGATGAAATGATACAAAAAAAAAAAAAAAGAGCCAGATGGAAAGAGCGTGTAAATGAAAATAAAATAAAGACAGCTACTAGTAATATTTCGAGATAATAAAAACCACTAAAATAAAGAAGCATGAGAAATAATATATACATTCATGAAATTTTTGCATTTCGTATTTAACGTGTTCAACTGCACTTCAAGAATTAAGAGTTCTTATAAGGATCAAAACTCAATGTTAAATAAGTAAGTGTACAAAGATTGCAAATCTAGACTGTGGACCTGGAGGATCATGTGTACTGCACATATTCAGATTTATTATTATTTTTAAGACACAAAAAGAAAGAACTAAGACTATTTGAGGCTTGATTAAAAAATTTAATACGTCAGTTCATGTAAACAGCAAGGTGAAGAATATTTACAATGTAACAATGAATTTTTATAAGTGTTTATGTCTATGAAATTCTAAAAAACATGAGCAGAATCCGAATAAACACGTATGAGTATGGAAGTTTTTGAAAAGAGGAAAAACCTTATAAATAAAACACAATGCTGACAGATTGACAAGCGATAACACAAAACTGAATTTAAACATTTTAAATCAACAAATAAAATATTTGAACACGATTGCTTTTACACTGACAAAATACAAACACCCTATCTCTAACCATTTCTTTAAACATTAGTTTTAAAAATAAATAGAATGAAGTCAAAAACTAATGTTAGTTCCCAATCCAGCCTAATCACATACACACACAAAAAAAATGTACATGTATTTCACAGGATTTTGTACTTTAACATTTATTGCATAGTATATTTTGTTTTATTTATAAAAAAGTCAAACACACAAAAGATTCATCAACTAATTAAATACTAAAACTGAAAATGCAAAGCAATAAAATGTTATTTCAAGTGCCAACAAAATGTAGTAATTGTTAAAATAGGGAGAAAAAAAGTTATACACTGAAATAATACTTAGCTATGACTAGGAATATTTATTTGAAAATGAAGTTAGAAGTACTAATTGCACATTGTTACTAATGCTAGTAAGTAACATAAAAATAGAAAACTATAATATAAAAGTGCTATTTGGCGCAAAAATTTTTGGTGGAGAATGATACTGTAAGTTCATTAATAAATATAAAAGCAAGGTAAAAATGAGAATATTTTAACAACTAAAATGCAATTAAAAATGCATTTTTATTTACATTACATGGTGAGTACTGGATGTCTATTACCTCTCAATATATGTGTTGCTTAATAGCATTATTGCACACTTGCTAGTAAGTAACACATTTATTAATAATAAATAAATCAAAAAGTAAACACATAATACAAATCCGTATTATAAGCAAAGAATACAAATTTTATTTTTTAAAAAAGTGCACTTATACGAACAGTATTACCGGCATAATTTGCTTAAGTTTAAAGCTGTTTTATTTCGAATTGATCATGTAAATACTAACAAAATGAAAAATTTTGTAGCCACATGAATTCATGGAAATTTCTTTTTACTGTGTCAATATGATGGAAAATCCATTGGAGTGATAACAATGTTTATCTCATAATTCTTAAAAAAAATGATGATGTAGAAATTTCCTGCATAATAAATTTATTTGCTTTATATATGTTTTCTTGTTTTGAAGAATGAAAAAATAACTATTTCAGTGCACTAAAGGATCCTCATTTACGCACAGATCGAATGTGCCTGAATTTCACACATATATTGGAGAATGCCAGAATCTTTTCCTAATGTGCCCAAGGTTTTGAATAATTATGCCATAAAAAATATTTTGCTCGATGGACAGATTTGACTTTTACACATACTTGCACTTCGTTCTTGGAATTTTAAACTTAGGCTTTTAATTGTAATACATTTGAATATTAGGAAGAATTATGTATCATAATATGAAGAAATAATTTTCTATTTAAAAAATCTGTACTCGAAAAATAATGATTTATTTGTTTTACGAGCATGATAGTACTGACATGCCTGCAACACATACAAATTGCTATTTTTTTAATATAAGAGAACATTTTAGAAGTGAAGAGAGTAGTGGATTAAATTACTGAGCCATATAGTTAGCTGGATAGCTATCTGACATGAAATTAAGATTTGAAAGCCCAAAGTCCAAGCAAAATAATTCATTTGTCTACATGAGGATTATCCAGGGCTTCTGCTATGGTCGCATTTTTCGCAAAACATGAAAATCCTATCTAAATTGCAAAAATGAAGCAAGGTCATTTCTGCTTTTTTGCTCCAATAAATTAAGAACAAAAAATAATGCTCAATTTGAGAGAGAAAGCAAGCATGGTGATATCTAACTTAATCTTATTATAACTAACTGCATTATTAACAATTAAAAAAAAAAACAAAAAAACTTCTGTTCCTTTAATTTGGATTACAATTCTAAATTTTTCACTTTGAATAAAAAAAAAATGTTACCTACTATGAATTTATTCTTTCAAAATGGTAAGGCTGAATTTTGAATTTAACTTTCAACAGGAGATGAAATACATAGATTGGGACAGAAAGATAGTAAACATATCCACTATTTATTAACCTTTAGAATTTTGCTAAAGCATTTTCTCTAATTTTAGCTTTTTTTGCTAAAAAAACTTTGAAACTGAGCTTAAATCCTGGAATTATCTCTCTGTACAGTTTGAACCTCATCTGATACTATACTTCCAGTGCATAAATGAAATGCAAAAAAAAAAAAAAACTCCATATTTGTATAATACCAAGATTATAAGATATAAAAAATTATATTTGTTATGCTTGGGTTTAATTCCAAACGAAGTACATAAGCCCTACACATTTCCTAAGTTATATTCATGAGTAAATTGTCTGAAATTTTGTCTCAGTTTGGGAAAATTCACAAAAATGGAAAAGAACAGGGGCTAAGCTCTCATAAATTCTCAAGTAAATAAAACTTGGTTGTAATACATAGACTGATAAAAAAGATATAACATGAAAATAATATCTTGGGAACAGGGGCATAGCTTGGGCGGGAGATCTGAATCCTCTAGAGCTCTTGGTTTTCAACCATATTGCCAACCTTTGTAAGTCAATGCGTGTGTAAGCAAGGACTGCACCACCAAACCTTTAAGCCTGGAGAAAGTCCTGACTGCACTAACATTTGGGAGCACTGGCTAGTTCGTAATATATCTCTTACTCAAATTAGGAATCATATTGCTAGGATTCTTGACTGGGTTTCCCCATATTGTATTTTTTATTTATTTTCACTTACGGATTCTATATTCCACTATCAATGCTTTGCGACTTTCTGTACCTACCCGAAAATTAATCAAAAAAGCTTGGCAAAACCTTAATATCAGGCCCATCATTTCGGAGGGTCAGGCCCCCCCTGACTTTGAGAAATCAATGTATTTACATATAAGTGGGCGTGTTTTTTAATGTTTTCCAATGAAATTGCATCGTGTTTGGACCCTTTGCCCCCCCCCCCCCCCGGAAAAACTTGAAATGACGTCCCTGCTTAATATTCAAAATAATGCTAAAATCATTGATCCCAGTTCTGAAAAATTTTTAATTCCTTTTATTTTAGCATTTATTGCAAAATTAAAACTAACGAAGGTGAAATCAACGCTATATAGAGTTACACAGCCTACTGTATATATGATAGTAAGTGATAATTTTACAAGTGAGATAATTCTAGCGACTTATTTAACATCTTTATTCTGTAACATGTTTCAACGTTTATATTTCAGCTTTATGTGATTTTGATAGAAAATTTGTACTTAAGGTTTTGTTTCTCTTTCTTTCTGTAAGTAAGAGTACCAGTTTCTGTTCCTTGTGACTGTGAGTATTATTTATTTAAAGCATATAACACACTACTTCGACAGTACTCCAGCTATTTTTTTTTTTTTAACTCAGTGGATTTATAGGACTGCTGCTTAATTTTTTAGTTCACTACAGAGCATCGTAACAAACTTGAACAAAAGTATGATAAAAGTACATGTGGAAAAACAACTTAAACAGCTGTATAAAAGTCATAAACAAGTATTTTTGTTATGGAAAAGTTCATAAATTGAAAAAATTTCACATGAGAAAAAAAAAAAAATAAACAGATGCAAAACGAAATTTTGTCAAACAACAAGGGAAAATTATTAACCAGTATTAATGGTTCAAATAGTTTTCTAACATAGAAGTTTCTCTGAGAAATAATGCAAATGAGGAAATCTTATTTCTAGATTGTTTCGAAGTCATTTCGTTATTTTTGCTCCTGCCAATAATTATCCTTTTCTGAAAATACATTTACACTTTTTTACGGTATTAAGACTTTTAATGATGCATTTTGTGGCTCTCTGATCCTCCATGGTGTTGGAATACTGTTTTTATCTTCAATAAATAAATGCACATTTTAAACTGCTTTTCCTTCCTCAAACAGTTGCCTGTTTGTTTAGAATCTGCATTTTATATCAAAGCATGTGAGGTGAAGAGATTCATTTGAATACATTTACATGCATCTTGAGTTTGTGTATTTTCTCTTACATTAGAGTATTTTTTGTGATTAACTGGTACATTACACCGGTTGTAGTTTTAGGCTGGAATTACATGAACCAAAGAATAAATTTCAAACCATACCATCAGCTTTAAAATAGAAATACTAGCATCACCAATATGATGATACTAAATAAATATACAAGGGGTGCATATGAAAAAGAGGTAGTAACCAGTTACAAAAGTGTTTCAAAAAATCAAGTTCATCAACTTAACATGATTTAGCATTGTTTTTCAGTGACAAACAAAATTTTCCTACATAGTTTGAATGATGTCATGTACAAAACAGTGATAAAGTGTCGAAGATTACAATATTTTACAAGATTATCAACATTGTTCACTGTACATTTATTTCACAAACAGTAAAAGTTTGGGTGGCTTTCTCGATTCTTTACATTTTGAAAATTGCATGTGTTAGCAACCTTACTGAAGCATTTTGGCCAAGCATAACTCATAAACATATGCTCAGAAAATTGCGAAAATAAGAAGTCAATCTGGTGTATTGCATATAAATAAAAAAATCCCCTCATTTCTACACAAGTGGAACAATCAATTAAAATCTAAATATTTACAATATAAAAATGTCCATTTAAAATTATGTCAAAAACATAACAAAACAAAAAAACAAAAAAATAATAAAATTAATTTACCAAATTGTTTTATGTGAGGGAAAAGTTTATTGTCTTCATTTTAGACACTAAGGGACTTGTAAAACATAGGGAAAATGTTTAAGTTAAAATCAATTTTATTACGGTAACAGGGAAAAAATAAAAATACTTAAATGCAAAGGAACTGCACGAAGTCAATATAAGTCAAATAAAGTGTAAATACCAAACTGTTTCCTTAAATCAAGTTAAACATTTTCTTTCTTTCTTTTTTTTTTTTGCTGACATATCAGAATAGATTATCAAAGAACTGCATAAAATATTTAAAACTGTCACTTGCAACAAGCAAAGTCAATTAAAGTGGAAATTCAGAACAATTTCAAACAATTTGTATAAGTATATATTAAAATGAGTTAAAATTTAGAAAAGTATGTATGACTTAATTAGGTTATACTTTCTGAAGTTCACAATGAATCTAACAAGAAATGGTTTTGATTATGATACATATTAAAATAGAAATAATGCGGCACATTATTTCATGAGACATTACAATGACAATAAAATGGAATGAACATTTTCTCATAAAATTACCCAATACTTAAACATTTTACCTATGTTAAAAGCATGCTAACCATCTTGCCATGATGACTGACAAAAAGTGGACATGAAACCGATGGGACAAACAACAATTCATGATTAAAACTCAAACTGGCAAAATGCCTACAACACAGATGCAATACATTAAAAACATACATTTCTGATTTGAAAATTACTGCTGTACATATCACGAAATCGTCAGATCAGCAAATTGGAGCAGGCGCCGAGCACAGGACATCAACTTCGTCTGTTGGGAAGTAGGCTACACTGCACCAATGCAGATTCAGGCAGTGCATGAGCAGACAGTAGCAGATCTCAACTGGCACAATTCTTGCAATTTAATATGTTCGCCACTAGGCGAACTACTACACTCAGCTTAAAGAAAGATTTGTTTTCCTTCGTATTCTTTTACCTAAGCTCCCATCCAATAGGTATGAGAGATCTACAGTCTGTTTACATGGCATTTGGCTCAGAAGCTTGAGTAAGAATTTATTTAAATGAGTTCTTTTTTTCTCCCTCTGAAAATGGAAAAATAAATTAATTAATATAAACACAGAAATAAATATATATATCAGTTTTGGAAGATAGTAAAATATGAAAGTTAACTAATCAAATTCTGAAAACAGACTTTCTTTAACTCTTTTTACCGAGAGGGCAGCTATTTGCAATGTACCTAAAATCTCAGTCACAAGCCTGAGTTTCAAGTTCTATGCTTCCCTCAGTCTCTTTATCCTCTCTTAATACACTGCCGAGTTGATAATATTATGAGTAACTTCCTCTGCCTTTTTCTTCTGCTCATCAAGTAGTGAGATATCTTGCCTCGTCCACGTGGTAGTAAACGTTTCAAGTGAAATTCTGATCAACGCAGCTACGGATACATATTCCTTTCTCAGTCTTCTAATTGTCTTGCATATCAACTGTTGCTTCTAAATCCTATGCACACACTTCGAGTTTGGGCTTGTTAGTTTTCAAGGACGGTGGGAAATATTTTTGGCTGCACTGCATTGGGCAATTGTGGCTCCAATGCAATCAAGCATTTACGGCTGTTCTGGGTCTGAAACAGGCCTGTTAGTTCAAGTTTTTCCAGGGGGGAGAGGATCAAGTCGTACAAACACAATTTCACCGAAAAACAGCATAAACCATGGCCACGTATATGATATTGACATCCCACTTACATTGACTTTTGAAAGTGAGGGGGAGGGGGAGACTGCCCCCTGACTTCCCCTAAATGATGAGCCTGAACTGAAAGAATTCCAATTTTTTAAAACTAAGCAGAATTTCACTGCTTAGGTTTTTAAGGTCTCAAAACAGTTTACTCAAGTGCATATTTTCTGAATTTTGTAGCTTTTATGTAACAAGCTTATGACATAGCAAAACATAATAAGCAAATTCTTTCTTTTTCTATTTCACATTTTAGTACACAATTAAATTATCTGAGTTTAATAAATTATCTGAACAAATACAACTCTTTTTATTTAAAAGCTGTTAATCCATCTTGGTGCCAATTCAGTTTTTTAAGGGGTAGGAAAAATACAAATCCCATTTATACATTAAGCACTCTTCTTAATAGTCTAATCCACAAGCAGCTACAAATGCTTTATTGGTTTTCCAATTCCCTGATAAGCTAGCTAATTTTGTAATCTGGAATTAATGACACGGTAAAGTTTTACAACAACTAATAGCATTAATTTTCCTGAAAACTAAAACATTATTGAAAACAGAAACAGATCACAACTCATTGAAATATGTTGAGCACAGCAGCAGTGTTAGAAATAAAAATTTAAATCGAGATCTCGTATAAGTTTCTATGAGTTCAAACGAACTATTTCTATTCATTCTAACAAATTTAGCAGTATTTTTTTCATTTTTATCTTTTTCTAAAATTAGAGCCTCAGAATAGTTTAGTTTTCTTTTAAATGCAAGTGTGACAAATACATATTTACCAGCTTTTGCAGTTTTTGTAGCTGAACTATCAATCCCTTCTAGGTTTCCATAATTATCTTTTATTTCATCCAAAAAATTTCTTCATCAGATTTGCTCTTCATTTTAATATCTTAACTATTATGAGGACACCCACTCCTATTTATAGGGAAAAACCACAGGGTAAGTGGGACCCCTCTCCTCTTACACACTTGTTTATAATTCTTAGTGCAAAAATTCCCATTGCAGTGTGTACTTAAGGTGAATCTATACGAAAAAAACTTCATGAGCATAAAAAAGTGATAAAAACTAACCTTGAAACAGTTTTTTGAAATATATTGCTTTAATTTGCAAAAAAATATTTTTCGGCAAATGTTCTTTGACCTAAAAAAAAAGGTCAATGCAGCCCAAATGTATGCAAAACCAATCACCGAAGAAATGTGACATGATCAAAATAAAAAAGTGTATTTAAACTCTAGGCAACAACAAAGTGCGACAAACGACAGCCTATTTTTAACACTGCACAGCATCTTAATGAATGTGTATTTCAATCAAAAAAAAAATAGCGATAATGGTAAATTTAGTGTGCTAATATGCTTTTAAAAGCAAAAAAAAAACCTTTTTTATTCGAAAAATCCTCTTTATTTTAATGCCAAACTTCTAGTTTGTCTTCTTAGAAATCAAGGATAAAAGAAAACCTGTAAATTCCAGATTAAAATTAAAACAACTTTTAACCCTTCCGCATACACAGATAGTCGAGAAATATACTCTGCTTTTATGATCATGAAATTTCAATCATATTCCTTTATTAGCTGTTTGGTCCCCCATAAGAGGTAAAAAACTATTTAGAGCTTACACTTTCTGGCGTTTCTTCTAATCTAGTATCAATTTCTTTCACAGTAGTTTTCTTTTTCTTTTCATCCTTTTGATTCAGGTCAGATTTTGAAGATTTCCTTTCAGCACATGATCCACGGTCAGTAGTTACTTTCTTTTGATAAGCGGAAGGAACAGTATGAGGCTGTAAATTTAAATATTAAATGCATTACTCATAGTTTCATACATTAAATTCTATAAAAAGTAAACAAATGCACAACAATAAAATAAATCAATAAAAACAGCATTGTTTTTTCTAATATATAAATCACTAACCGGCAACAATAGTGGTGCATGGTTCAAAAAATGGAAAATTTTGTTGCATATTGATTTCAAATTTAAATTTCAAGCTTTTATTGTCACAAAACTGCTACAAAAACTATTTAACATAACTAGTGCGTGATGGTGTATAAAGACATAATAAATAGAGAGAAATCATTATAATTTCACAATTTAGATGGAACATTTTTAAAAATTTAACTATGCTCTGCTAATTCTGACTACAAAAATCATTCAGTACACATAACATCATAAAACTTTCATGCATACTGTAGCATCCAAAAACAAATCTATTAAAAGCAGCATCACCTAAAATGGTGGTCTTCTCCCATACTGTTCGAGGCGAGCTACTATTATCAGCAGTGAACAATATATTATGACTATTGATTCAGACAAAGTATATTGAACAAACACATATTGCATGATCAACTACATCAACTTGCTTATGTGGCGAACAAAACTTTAAATTTTTCATTCTGTAGCATTTAAAAAAAAGGCAGCCAGTCAACTTGTCTAGTGGTCAGAGAAGTCTGACCAGGATGAGGAAGCCCCGGGTTCGAATCCTGGCTTGGGCATGGATGTACTTTCTCTCTCTCCCTGTCTTTGTCCTTTCTCTGTGATTGAGTGTGTTGTGAATGGCTGCCTGCCCTATGAACGGGTCAAATGGCATGTGTGTTGAGTTAAATCTGATTTCCATCTTAATACTACTCGTAAAAATGGAAGCTGTACCTCTCTATTCCGTCTTAAATCAGGTAGATGTGTCTACTCGGGCTCGGGTACCCGAGTGGTTTCAGAAACAGTCATTTTTTTCACTGTCCTCTCTCCCTGGCGATCTTATTCTTTGTTTTATTATATTTCTGTTTATCACATGATCTTATTATATGCAAGTTTTTCATAAGCAGACTTTTTGTTTCTGTCTTGGACTAAAATATTGGAAGTATCCATAGGAGAAACCATCTTTTTAAGATCAATTAGAGAATATACTCTATTCTAAATAAATGAATACCTTTCTTTTCAGATGTACACTTTTTTTGAGTTGATGCTGTTTTAAAAATCTAAAAATTGTTATTTATGTTCAATTCAGCACTTTTATTCCCGCTGTTTTACAGATTTTATATCAGCATTTCCTACTTTTCATTTACAATTTAATTCATATTGTTTGTGCTTCTCAGGCTTTCAACAACCGTTTTGTTCATAATTTCACATCAAAATCCTATTTCACCATTTAAAAATCAGTTATAATGTAAATACAATAATAAAAATAATAAACTTACCACAAAAGTTCTTTTAGGATTTAACTTCTTATCAAAATGATCAAAAGCATACTTTTTTGTACATATAGGATACCTAAAATAGAATCGGAATTTGTAAAAATACTTCTAGTAAAACTATGCTATATAAATTCAGAAAGCTCCGCCTGCACATGATGATAAAAGTTAATGTTGTACTTTACTAATCTTACTCTACACTAGAATTAAGTTTGGGAAAATGAAAAACCATAAATATAGTAGAAACTGCTACCTCTGTAGCAGCTTTGAAAAAAAAGAAAAAAATCAGGATTTAATGTCACTCTATGCATAAAGAGTAGTGAAGCTTTACCAAATTCTAAACAAAATACATTCTTTTATTTAAAAAAAAAAATAATCTTGAGAGATTTTAACTGAAAAATTAATTCAAAGTACATTTTATGAATCTTTCACTTCACTCTCATTCGATTTTTATCTTATATAATGCTACCAATTTGTTCATCAACCCAAATTTTTATGTAGTTATGGTATACTGTATTAACTTTGATTTGAATCGAATGCAACTGCATTCAATTAGTTTTTCATCACATTATAAAAGTTTTCTGATAAAGTAAAACAAGAAAAAAGTAGAAAATATCAAGTTTAAGCTTAATTATAATATTTACACATGTAAATTAATAACTGAAATTTTCAAACCTTAAAAAAATAATAATTAAATAATCCAGTTTAAATTTTTAAAAATCTTATTCTCCCCACACCACCCCCT
The DNA here is from genome assembly GCA_038373865.1 of Uloborus plumipes. Lineage (NCBI taxonomy): Eukaryota > Metazoa > Arthropoda > Arachnida > Araneae > Uloboridae > Uloborus > Uloborus plumipes. Next base: position 16,338 of record JAXGGA010014452.1, read on the forward strand.
CCAAAAAAGTCACAATTTTTTAAACATGAGAAACAAAATAAATTTAAACTAATAGTTTAACAAAAATTAAAACCAATTTTTCAGTTCCTTATTATTTTCCAAAAATGTAAAGTATGAATTACTTCCTACTTTTATTAGGCAAAAAACTTACTTTATTTTTGATATCTTGTAAAACATGTGAGCAGTTTTATCAACTCGATATTCACAGATATATATATCTTCTTCTTTGAATCCCTTAGGTCGTCCTTTACAATAAGTTGGAAGATCTAATACACAACATTGGCCAATAATAGAATCAAATGAAATAATTTCATATAATGGCACCCTAAAAACCTGTAAAGAAAAAACAATTCAAACAAACATAATTTAAATTAGATATACTAAGTCATAGGTACATTCATACACACAGTTATCAGTTATTTGCAAAATGCCACTTAAGGAAAACAGAATTTCATAGCATTTCAGCATTTACACATTTCTAAAAAGGACAAATTAGACTTACTTGTAGACTGAAAGCAAGTTTGCAAGCACTGGCAAAAAGCATACCAATTACCAAGTTGAAGAGAAAAAAAATCTCACTGCATAAATTAATTTTTGTTTCCTTTATAAATATATAAATAATACTTCGGATTTAATAAATTCCATAACAAAAAAAAAAAAAAAAAAAAATCCTGCGCTTAAAACACATGTGCATTCATTCTTTTAAATCATGCATTTTAAGTTTACCTTTTAATTTAATCACAAAAAATTATGACTAACTGTTATTAGTCTTTTACAATTATTGAAAACAACACCACATATTTCCATAAGAATGTGGACATTTCTTTAAATCAAAAACTAACTTAATAAATTGTTGGATTTCAAACAAGTAGCACTTGGAACAATGAATTGTTATCAGTGCAACAGCATTTAAAATAAGTAAACCCGTGTACGTATTCACTGCACTACTGATCTAACAAGAACATTGAAATTTAAAATAAATAAATAAATAAAATTATGTCAACATTAATTTTTAAGCAGTACAAGTGTTAATAAATAAAATATGTAATACAAAATCTTGTGTGGTGCAGAAAAGGCTTGCACGGTTAACAAATTCTGTACATGATACAGAAAAAAACAAGCTTGACACTGAATAAAGAAATATTTTTTAAAAATCGGAAAACACAATCACAGTAAGATAAATGATTGTGTAATAAAACTTGCTATTTACAAACTTCACCTGATGCCACATACTATCTTGGACAATTTCATTAATTAAATCTTTAAAAAAAAGAAAAGAAAAGAGGCACTGTTAAAAACAGCAATTTACTTAGTTTTTAAAATTCACCCCAGTTTTATGAAACTTAAAATACTGTCTTCCATAACTGCCCTCAACTTTTTATTTAACTGTTTCCACCACTCAAATCTGTTGTGAGCTATTTTTTCCACTATAATTACTTGCTAAAAGTAGCCATGTGTAGCTTTTCTAGAGCCAGGTTAATTCAGTTTAGTGGGAAAGTAAAAGTTGAGATGGTATCTGAAAAGATTGATAGTAAAAGGACCCATTGATATTCTGGATGATGGGGGGGGGGGGGGGGCGGTAATGCATCCCCTGCACTAAATTCTTCAAACTGGCAAAATTTTTAGAAGTTTTAAAAAACAGACGAAAATAAAGAAATGCAGATCTAACTTGAATATTACAAATTTTATTCCTAGAAGCAAAATTGAACAATTTGCTCTTTAACACAAGTAGGAAGTAAGCGAGAAATGGAAATGATGCTTAAAAAATTTGTGATTGTTTGCAACATATGCAGTAAAAGGCAATTTTTAAAAAGTTATTATGGGAGAATGTGAGAGAGATGTATGCAACCATTTCTCGATTTATGTATCAATCAAACGTAGAATTTAAAGAATTTCTTCATGCGATTGGAAAAAAAACAGCTAGAATTACCTATTTTTCTTAATGATAATTAAAAAAACATACCTCATTAGGAAAAAATTTTCTAGATGGCTCATGATAAGTTTCGTGAGGCCGTAAATAATGATGTCCAAAAGCATATTTTTTGTTCCTACAGAAACAATGGAAAATAATTAATTCAAATAATAAATATACACACGTAAATACAATATGTAAATTAAATAACATAAAATATCGAACAAGTTCAAATGCTGATGTTTGTATGTATGCACATTAGGGTGATTCAGAAATGTATGGAAAAAAATAAACTTTGTATTTTTGTGCGTCTTACCCTCTTATTTTGTGCCACTATATACACTGAATATTTGTGCAAAATTTTGAAAAAATATATTAATATTTAGAGGTCACGCAAACGCCTTGAAATTTTGTGATATTGATAAAAACGTGAACGTAAATGATACCTATGGAAAAAAGTTGCCTTTGTATTTTTGTTCGTCTTACCGTCTTATTTAGGCCATTATATACACTGAATTATTTGTCCAAAATTTTAGTAAACTATGTTTACCTTTAGGAGTACTTCAAATTTTGTGATAGGTACAAATGGGTACGTAAATAATAATAATAAAGTTACTTTATTGCTTTTTTATATCTCCGAAGAAAAAAAGCGTGCAATCACAAAATGAACTATATATCTGAAAAACCAATGAAATGCAGAAAAGTATGAAAACTAATCAAATACGGAAAAAATGTAAAAAACAAAATTAAATACATTAATTATAGTTCGGTCATTAATTCTTGCAATACTTTTTAAGGTTACATTTTTGCAACTTTGAAACCTTTTCTGTGTAACTGTACCACTTGAAGAAGACACTGTCTTTGTTTTTCGTCGTTAGTGATAGTCTTAACCTTTTGGATCCGGGCTGTTTTTCAGAAATTTTCTTTCGACCCAGGTAGTACGACAGTTGAACCACAAATTTCTTTTCCATTGAAAAGAGAAGGTATAAACTGTCGTACCTGACGTATGAAACCTTGAAAAAATTCGCGGCTCCAAAGGGTTCGAGTGAAAATCTCAACCCCATCCTCTAAAAAAATAGAGTTACGGTACAGCATGTGTACCGCCCGGCTCCTAAAGGCTAACAAATGCTTCGGCCACGCCATGCTCCGTATTGTCGTTTACAATCCTCAGTTTCTTCGGTAGTACAAAGCCTTGTTGACAGCTATCTTGAAGATTCCAATGCTCAGGATCAAACAGCTGATATATTTTGAGTTTTTTCTTTACATGAATAAGGATGCTGAAAATGTTCCAAATCATTTCTCAGTGCTTGCACAAAATGGGTTGCTGGGAACCCAGCTCTTAGACATTCTTTCCCATTAACGATAAGAATGTGAAATAAATCATATTCATATGTTACGAATACCTTTTCTTTGTCAGGCTGCAAGTTTGAACTGGTTGTGAAATAAACTTGAAGCCATAAAGAATCTTTGACACAGATATAACAGGATGAACCGCTCCTGGGACCCGAAAACATACACCAAGAGAAGGTCCTCCGCTCAAGAAAATCACACTAAGCTCTAGTATCTTCCTTGGACACTTCTTTTGCATGGGTCATCAGAAGTTGACTTTGCGCAACTTCCATTACTAGTTGCACGTTGCTCTGACTTGGCTACCAACTCCTCAACCTCATCATTTCTCACTCCAGGTTTAAAATTAGAATGTTTTATCCTTGACTATGATTGCTGAAAGCGCTTAAAAAGCAGTATTGTAGATAAAATGGCAGTGGATGGTTCCACGCAGGCTTGGAGTAATCGCCGATTATGTAATCGTAATCGGCGTAATCGATTACATTTTTTGTAATCATAATCATAATCATAATTTGGAAATGGGACACTCGTAATCGTGTAATTGTAATTTTAATTAAGTATTTCTTGCGTAATCGTAATTGTAATCTAACTTTAAATAATCGTAATTTAGCCTTGTAATCGTGTAATCCCGACTTGCTGAAAATGAAGGCTTCTAAGTTGCTTTTCTACAATTGTTTGAAAAAGATAGGATAGCTGTTTCGTGTTCTCTAAAGTCTTAGTCATAAAGTGGAGCCCCAGGCCCTTACGTAAGTGCTTAGGTAGCCGGTGGCGCCTATGAGAGACAGACCCGGCAGAACCCCGTCCCTGACAATGGCCTTGATCCCTGACTATCTCCGCCGATTCTTAGGGTCATCAATTTTCCCTTTCATCAACTGACAATGAAATTGACAAACAAAATTGCCGCCTAGGAAGAAAACAGTGACATCAAAATTCTAACACATGTTTTCGGTTCGACGGGATTCTGTAAACAGTTGCCTTTTATAGGGTTTTTTCCCCTCTTTAACTTTGCTTAGCGAAGGAGGAGGATTTTTTTTCCCAAAAGAAGACCGAATTTGCAATTGTATTTCAGTGATCATTCAACAAGTTCTCTTTGCAAAGACCACACCCTTGTGATTTTCTCTTTTTTTTTTTTTTTTTCAAAATATTTTGAAACATAATTAAATCCTAAGTGTTTTAATGCTAATTATTATTTAAAATCGATAAGTATATGAAAGAAAAAAAAATTGTTTATTTATAGATTTTTAAAGCATTTTTTGTGCGCATGATTTAACGCTTTCGCTACCACCGGGACATATATGTCCCGCAGGCAGTTTCAAATGACCCTATGGGATAAATATGCTTTGTATTATTGTGAATGCATGTCCCGCTGGTATTCCTTGATATCACAGACAATTCAGTGTAATTTTCTTCCATTTTCAGAATTACAACTATATTTGCATGAAATAAATACTTAACTGATGTATTTAAGTACTTATTTCATTTTTTTCTCAGAAAATAATTGGTAGTGAAAAGGGGTAACATCTATTATTTATTTTTAAGTGTTAATTTTTTTTTATGTTGAGAATAATTTAATATACTTTTATATTCATGTTTATTGTTTTATTTTCATGGTTTCAGGGACATTAATAGCACTTCAGTATACCTTAAAGTTGTGACAAAATATTCTTATAATATGGTCAATGACATAAGTAAATAAATAAAATAAAAAAAACCCCTTAACTTAATATTACTCATTAGTTCCAATCATCTTTGTAATATTAGTAAATCAAAACTCGTAATTATTCAACAATGACATTGTTGTTGCGAATGAGCATTATTCTTATATACACAGGATTCACATTCTACCTAAAATTCCTAAAATTGTACTAAAATTTTGTTGGTGTTCCTAAAAAAGTTGGAAAATTGTACAGGGGTCTGTTCGGGAGAATTTAGTGGCCCTTTTACGAAGTATTTTATAGCAAAAACTTTTTTTTTGCTAGATATTTCATGTGATAAATGAATATTTTACAAAATATTCGTTATAAAAACTGACATGATTTTCAATTTAGAACGGACTTTTCACAAAATTCTTCCTCTGAAACACGAACTAATACCAACTATTCTAGTAACTGTTCATAATGCACTTTCATAAGCTGTGGCATTAGTTGATCACCAGTGCGTCTGTACTAATACATAAAAAGAAAAATGACAAAGAAAAAAAGCTAGATGTGCCGATTTGTCGAAATAACAAAAATACTACTGAGTAAAGAAAATGAAGATTGTCCTTAGCCTTAATAAAAGCGAGTACGAGAAAAAGTAGAAAGTTGATGTTAACTCTCTTTATTAAAGTACAGGAAGTTTGTATTTTATTTTATAGGGAGAATATGCATTTTTAGTTTTGTTAGTCAGTTATGTAATAAACTACGTTCATACAACCTGCTTGTATTCGCATAACTCCTAAATTACCATTGAAATTTTCCTAAAATTTAGAAAAAGTCTGCATATGGACGGATTGAGGGGGTGATCAGAGGGTCAGCTGACTCCCCCCCCCTCCTGTGATGAGAAACGTATTTTATCAGTTGTACAACCATTATCAATTTTGCTCTCATTGAAACAAAAAAAATTATTCATGAATTATGTATGAGTAATGATAAATTTTTTTAAATGATTTTATAAGAACTTTATTTGAGCATTTTATTAAGAATTTGGTAGTTCCAGTATTGATTACAAGATAGACAATGAATAAGCTGCAAATTTATATTTTTTCTGGAAATGAAATTTTTACGACAAAAAATAAACTTAATTTAACAGAATATTATAAAAATATTACTTGCTGTTCAATATTGCGTTGTTTTAAAGATGGTTTAAATTTAACCTTCCGTAATATAATTTTAAATTGAACCCTTAATTTTTACGTGTTCCTTTCACTTAACTGATAAGGTAAACACCAGCGCACTAAAATTTGACCCCCCCCCTTACAAAAACTTCTGGATCAAAAATTTTTAGTAGATGTATATCTATATACATATTCCTCAGAAATCTGTAATCGTGTAATCGAAATCGTAATCGATAATATAATAATCGTAATCGATTACATTTTTTTTCATAATCTAATTGTTGCTGTAATCGTAATTGCGATATGGAAAAGAACTGTAATCGTAATCGTAATCTCCAATTTTTCTCGCTCGTAATCATAATCGTAATCGATTACATTTTCTCGTAATTGTTCCACGCAATTGCGTGAATACCGCATTTGACATTGCACGCAATCAAATACCCCAATTTTGCCTATTTCTTGGTTTATCGGTTAAAATACCGAAAGACCAAGACTAGAATAGACTTCGGTTGTAATACCACAGAAAACACAATGTCTAAAATATAATGGCAGAAAGCACAATATAAAAGTTGCTTCCCTATTTCTTTTTCCCAAGTTCAAACTTGCTCCAACTTTAGTACCGGCACTGCATGTCGTATTGAAACACATACCACGTACGAGCTCAGTAAGTTCCCATTTATCTAATTGGTTATCGCACAGCAGCATTTACTGTAGCAATTCCAGTGCCTAACTGACTAACTTACTAGAACCCAGAAGTAAATCATCAATGCTTGTGGTCCTGATACTAATACTGGTATGAAACCCACCGATCTTCCTTCATTTCCCCAATATATTTTGCATAAGTGTTTCGTTCCAGTGAACTATCAAAAGAAGTCATAGATTTAAACGACTTTTGTAAGTTAACGGCCGATTTAGAGCGAATAGCTTGCATTTACCGTTTTATGGACGTTATCAAATCCTCCCCATTTTACCCATACTTTGTACTGTAGCAGCTACTATCAAAGTGGCTTTCTGTCACTTATATTGGGCCCTGTCTAAAGTGGATGCTAGGTGTTTTAGCCGAATAAACTCATACACCCCAAACAACCGAAAGGAAAACAGAAACCACAGCCCGAGCTTGCAGCTGCATTTTCTACCCAAACTCAGGTAAGACATGATGCAGCTTTGGGGCGGGGGGGGGGGGGGGGTCGTTAAAACTCATTTTGAGCTATTATTTTATTGACTAATTACTTAGTAGAGTAAACTAACATTTTCAATTATTCCATTTTATATGAAGAACGATATTATTTCGGGTAATGAAGTTATGTACTCCAACTCTCGAAATTGCTAATTTTCAATAGAATTCAATCGCGTTGCGCGACCTCTAAATATTATTCAATTGAGCTAAAATTTTACATACATCACATTCATGAATAGTGTAAAAAAACTGCGGGGTAAGACCAAAGAAATTCAAAAGAATTTTTTTTTTGAATCACCCTAATGCACATACATAAAGTGTAAATTAAAAAAAAAAAAAAAAAACACACACACACACAAGCAGTTTTTCCACTCGGTTTCAGAAATAAAAGCCGGATAAACAATGTTCAGCTAAAAGGAAGGAATTCCCTTTCTGAAGCAAGTTGAACAAAATTAAACATGTGACCCATCAACAAGTTAAGCCTTTAAGAACCGGGTGGTACACATGCTGTACCGCAAGCCTTTTTTCCTTTGAGGACGGGGTTGAAATCTTCACTTCTACCCTTTGGAGCAGGGGATTTTTCCAGGATTTCATACACCCTTACTAGAGGATTACAGCTTTGTATTCGAAATGCAAAGTCATAAAACCTAAGTGGTTGCTGTTGCACTTTCCCATTTTCAGAGGAAAACGGATCTACGGTTCAACAGTTGTACCGCCAGTCTCGAAAGGAAAACTTCCATACAAATAGTTCAGATCCAAAAGGTTAATACTGCTTCCACTTCATTTTGATATCAGATTTTTCACTTCATCGGTGGTCAAGCATTACATGTGACTTTGATGATAAGTAGTATTAGTTCTGTACCTCAGAACCAGAACGACATAAGTCCAAAAATGACAATTTTCACTTTATTAGTTAATTGTATGTAGTCTTATTCTGCATCAACCCATGAGAACGGTATTCTATAAAACATATCAATTCCAATTATTTAGCAGCATTAAAAGAGCAGGAATTAAATCCTTTGCATGCATCCAACAATTGTTTTTCCCTTCCCCTGAAAAGTTACAAAAAGGGACTTACGTTAGTCTGGTTCTGAGGTACAGAGTTATTACTTTGTTGTGGAAATGTTTTGCAAAAGGAAACAAAAAAGAAGTGGGGTGTGTAATTAAAGTGCAACAACAAGAAAAACATCATAATAATAATAATTCGGAAATTATGCAATTTTGAATTTAGAAATAAAATATTAATTTTTCAATAAAGTTGAACTTCGTTAAAACAAACTCCAAGGGATCTTTACGATCAGTTCTTAACTGTAGTTCGTCTCATTCGAACAACAACAAACAATAGGACGGATTTGGAAATGTAGCTTGTCTTAAGCATGTTCGAATTAACAAGGTTCAACTGTATATCTATTTATTTCTTCTGAATATACTTGATTTAAACACTTCAACAACAATTCTGAAAAACTCACTCTTCATCCTTCCATAATCTTTCCACACGAAAAATATCCAGCTGTTCTGTTTTTTCTCCTCTAAGACTTTCCCTTGCAGCAGCATCCCCATTTTCCATTCCCTGAGCCAAGATTTGATCTTGAACTTTTTCACATGAAGATGAACCTTCCTCTTCTTCATATCGAAGGTAAACACAATCCCCTACAATGTTGAATTACACAAATGAGTACATGAAGACATGCATATATAATTACAGAAGAATATTTATTGTTTAACAATACTTAATTTAGAAAAATAAACACATATACATATAAGTAAAACTAAGGGCATAATATTTAAAACCAAATTCCAAGTAAAATTTCAATATCTGCTTCTTTTTATAACAAGGGAATTTTTTCACAATAAATTTACAAGCAAGGGGGGTGTTGGTTAGCAAGTCACCATCACACTGACACTGTGATTGCAACTCAACTCAACTATGAACCAATAAGAATTCTCTTTCCTCATTGAAATCTATAAAAGGAAATGAATCTCACTCTGAGACAGGGCTCTTCATTCCGGAGCCAGACAGGATAAAAATTATGGTTTAAATTTAAATAAAATAAAATCACCTTGTTTTATTTGCAATTCATCTTTTAGAAGAGTTATATAATACTGACAGTCTGGAGTGGCATAATGTGGTCGAGGTATCATAAGTACTTCCTGGAAAAAATAAACTCACATTAAAATATTTGAAGTATTAAGAGTTAAAGGCAGAAAAACATTAAATAACAAATGTTTTAGAAATGTACTTAAGAGTTCTAGGAAATAGTAATAACTTGTAACACTTGCAGGTAAAACATGAAACAAATTTACACTGTGCAGGAAGTGATGTAATGTGAAAGAAGTCTATAAAATCCTCCCATATCATACAAAATTATGAAAATATTAATACACACAATGCAAAACACTCTTTTGGGCATCAAACAGTCACAATCGTAAAACAACCAGAACAATAATTTAACAAACAATACCCAATTAAGTATTATAAATGAATAGACATACTGAGTTTTGAAATAAAATTTTAAAAAATAATAATAACAACAGTAATGAATAAATAAAATAAATCACTGCATAACTTGAGTACTGCATATTTTCTTAAAATCTAAAAATAATACATCATTTAAAAAAAAATATCAACTGTTAATCAATTTTTATAAGAAGCTTATTGATAAACTGCTCATAATCATAATGTTCTTTGAAGTCATCGGAGCTTTATTGTACTCCACGTTTCAAAACTTTCAATACATTTCTCATTTTAGCATTTGATTTTCTCAGTATGAAAATTATATGAATTTTAGTGTAAAAGTCTTAAGCATGGTGTAAAGAACATTTGCAACATAACATTTGCAACCTAACAGTGGCGTTCAAAGATTATATACTACTAGAAACTGAAAGAACAAAATTGCAAATTAAATTACTTTTGAAAGCACTGTCCCACTACACTGCTCGCACAAATATTTCTCAACTTTTCCATCTACACCAACACAATCACAATGTTGCCAGACCTATAAAATATTTTCCAGAATCATTTTAAGCAAGTTAAACAAGAGAATTTACAAATTAAAAAAAAAATCAAATAAAAAAAAATTGAAAAATCAATATGGAACTTACTAAGCATTTTTCACATTGAATCATAAGACCTTCATCTTTATAAATATTGCAAATGCATCTTATAACTTCATCATCTTCATCAGATTTGTCTGAAAAATTTACAAAAAGGGAATATAGTATCACAATAAAACTACAAACAACTAGAAGCTTCTTTATCTTTATCAAGCCTACCCTCAGATTTAGATGATAAAAACAGAGATGATATTGCTTCTCCAAGAATATCTTCAAATAATATCATTGCATCCGTTTTTGCTGCTTCATAAGATTTACGCAAATGAGAAATTTTCAAACCATATTCAGAAGTCCGACCATAAAACTCCTGAAAAATTCAAAATAATTTATTAGACAAAATGCAATATAATTAATTTCCATTCAATATCTTTATCATCAAATTTGAAACATCACAGGCTTTAGCTTCATATTACAAGATTAAATCCTAATTACAGGGTCGGTCATAACCTCGAACATGCACTTTGATTTACAATAAGATTGTGGAATAGAAACCTTGCTTGCAGATTCTTTTAAATCATTACTAGAAAAACACCCTCAATTACGAGTTTCCTTTTTAAAATGATCAAATATTTGGAAGACCAGCGGGTGACCGAGCTCCGCTCGAAGAAAACAGGTATCGAAGCTAACTCGAAAATTTAAATTTTCAATTGTGATTTATCAAAACAATACATGCCATAAGAAAATTTCTGAAACCATTGGGGAAAAGATAACCGGTTAAAGTGCACTATTGTAAACTATTCTAAACAAAGTTAGAGTTCGGAAAGGGAACTATTCCATACAAAGATAAAGTTTGAAAAGTCATAGGAAATAAAATGTAATTGATAATAAAAAATTATACAATTAAAGAAATGGTACAAAGTGAGCAGTGTAAAAATTATAGCGTGTTGAAGTTCAATATTTTTGACAAATTTATTTAGAAAAACCAAACCTCGTGATTCCTCGTGGCCAAAAACCCCAGACCCCCAAGTTTACCAGAGTTAATTAATTCTGGGGCGATTTTCGACTTGGCAACCATTCCTCGTATTACCCCTAACGAGTACCAGGGAACCGAGCCCGCTCGGTTAAAAAAAAAAAAAGAGGTTTGTAAACTCGTGTTTTTTTCTAAAGTGTGAAATACTTATTTAGATAAACATGAAAAGCACTCTTGAACCTTTGGTTGCAATTACGCATTCAAAACAGCATTCAAAACAGCCGTAATTTATTTTAAAAAACACAACCCTATTTAATCCATGCTCACCGTAAAATAACACCTAATTTCATTTCATTTGGCGCCGTAGGCGCGGGAGGGGTTGATGAGAATGGATGCAGAGTCCCTGTTCTCCAGTACGCATTTGGTTCCAGTTGGTTTTGACTTTCACTTCACTTTACACTTCAGGTCCCCCCCCCCCCCCCCCGTACATACCACAACTCGATTTTTAACCGGGATGGGGCCCTGAAGAGCGCTCTGTTCATTTTTGAAAAAGGCGCAAGGACCGAGTAAACCCTTGGGCTAGCACACCCCAGAGGTTTCGTTTCACTTGGAGGATTTTGTGACCACAAACATTTTTAACGTCCCCCCAGCAACCATTAATGAACACGGTGGATCTTTGATCGACGGCTATATGATCGACCCGAGACCCTCCGGTTACGAGTCCGACGACTTACCGATTGGACTACCGCGGCCTCAGGCCCTTATATAGACGAGTCAACGCACCAAGATTACCACTTTGGATCCAGCGTGTGTGTGAGGATTGTCTTTCCTGGCCAGTTATCGCTTTTTGGTAACTTTTTACGTAAATTTAACAAAGCTTGGCAATGTCCCAAAACTTGACTCTGGTAACCCTAATTCCTCAACAATGAAAAATGAAAGTGAAAGTTAATGAGTTGGATCCAAAGTGGTGAAACTTAAGCTTGATACGTCAGCCTGTCTATATAGCGGCTTGACCGCGGCCCATACCCAATTCTAACTTTATTTTGATCCATCTCTTTTAAATTTTAAAAACAATAACAATTCTAACGTGTTGCCAAAAATTATTTGCCAAATACCATAAAAACATAAATTTACGCTGATGTGATTAAATATGAAATCCATTGTTAAAACGTGATTGCTATGAAACAATAACAATAAGAGTAATCATAAAGAAAATGGCGTAGTAAGAAATCTTCTCAAACTTTGAATGAATCCTATCTGTAACTCTGAACTGTTCGACCGTAGCGCTTCAAAACCGGCGCCAATCGATTCCTCGCGGCCAAAAACCCCAGACCCCCAAGTTTACCGGAGTTTATTAATTCTGGGGCGATTTTCGACTTGGCAAACATCTCTCGTATTATAGTATAGGATTAAAAATAAGTTTATTGGCACAAGGGCCTTAGTAGACTACATTTAATGTTTTTGAATGCAGAATGAAAGTTCAACTATTCCAGACAGTAGGAAAAATAAAAAATTTCAGATAATTGATCATGTGAAAATTTAATCTGATTTGAAAATACTACATGAAATAAAGGTACAAATACAGCAGAACCACGACTTTACGTTGTCTGTTTCGTACATTATCTCACTTTTGACATTATTTTCTGCTGATACCTGCAAAAGGCTATTCTGATAATGCTAAAAGAATCCGGATTTTGCGTTTTTCATTTTCAAGAAATCTGTTTATTATGTTTTTCTCCAAACAGAGCAAAATCGTTTTCTATCCAGAAGACTTACAAACTTTTCTCAAAGACATTTTTTTTTTTGAAATAAAATAGTTTTATAGCTGTTTAAAGTCTCTCTGACATTCTTCTTGTTCTGTTTTACGGTCCTAACCTACCCTTCCTACGGTCCTTCGATTGTTCAATCTGATCTTCCTTCACAACAACTGAGGACCAAAGTTGCTGACACTCAACTTGAACCTCCCCCAAAAGTCAACGTTGCATGTATAGTCTATTACATCACGAAATCTCTTTTATCAGCTTTAATACCGCTTCTGATTATATTAATGAAATGATGAAGGCGAAGTAGTAATAGAGGGTGTCCCCACAACTGATCAAACAATCCAATGCATGAAAACTCTATTTTTTTCTCTCTCTCTCTGTTTTTTTAGAAAATGGCTGCCAAGACGGAATTTGGCAAAATTTGTTAGTAGAAAAGTGTTTCTTAACTTCCTTCAGAAGTGGAATCCTTTTTAACGTACACTTTTTTATTTTTTTTCAATAGTACAGTTTGAACGCAACGTTCTGAAAATGTTTCATTTGCCATAAAGATTTTAAGCTTTCCTGCTTAGTAGGTTTTTTTCACTAGTCCAACTGAAAATGTAAAATCGGGGTTCCACTGTAAATTTAAAATCAAAGATTTAATGTAACTGTACCTTGTTTGCAAGAGTAATTTTCAGCAAAACATCTAGAATCCAGTAAACTCAAATCAACTTTTCATTAAAAATATCACGAAATTAATTTCATACACAATCTTGATTTATGTTCAACTAGCAGTACCCGCACTGCTTTGCCCGTTGTATAAAATTAAAAGTTCATTTTTAAAATAATTGATACAGCAGAAAAAATGCTCTATTTTAGTTATAATTCAACTATAATTCCTTCAAATTATGATATAAAAATCTGGTATGAACCCCACACTACTTCCTTTTACGTGTAAATTTCTTAGTAGATGCCTTAAGTGCTAAAATAGTGCTTGGAGAGAGCAAGATAACAATTCAAACATTTATATCCTTAGTTTGCCACGAAACAATACAAAAAAATGTTTTACAATGATTAATCTCCTAAATATCGCCAATTTTAACATCGTTCAGTGGATTTTTCGCAAAATATCGCCAATAGCACCAAATTGAAAAAAAAAAAAAATTTAAATCGCCAAATTGGCGGCAAAAAAATACTTGGCGACCAAAGGCTTGGCGATATATCGCCAAGTAGTCGCACCAATTCATCTGCATTGAAATTAACACTGATTTACTCCATAAAAGGAGTAAAGCATCCCCTTGTGACATTCGAATGAAACCCCAAGGAGAGATGCACAAAAATAAGCCAAAAGAGAAAATAAGACCAATTTTGTTGCTCACAGAAACCAACAGAAATCTTATTAAAATTTGAAAGAAGAAGAAAATTTCCTTTCCTAGCTTTAAAAACAAAACAATACATTTTCCGAAATGAAACACTTTAAAAAGAACGTTGCAATGTCGCAATTTATATGATATATGGTTAATCTTTGTGCTTTGGGTACCCCTTTCTCGCTAAATGGGCGATAGACGCGCCTACTACTGTTTCCAAGCGTTGCCAAAATCAATATTGCTGAAATGCGAAATCTATGAAAATGAAAAAAAAAAAATCCGCCAAATCTTTTAATTAAGTCATTAGTATATTGGAAACAGGGTTGCCAGAAAAATACTACGCTCCTTATTTGGGCCGAAAAAATACTACCGTAGTATCAAAAATACTACGTCTGGCAACGCTGGAAAAAGAACGAAACAAAAATAAGTATGAACACGTAACCATGGTAACAACATGAAAAGTTGATTTCCGTTGATAAAATAATTCATTTCATCTCTCTTTTCAAACAAATTTTATTCTCGAGCTTAACCATTTTAGAATCGTTTGGCTTGCTTTACTGAAGGTAAGCCTTGAATTCCGGGATTCTAAAAACAATTGTTACAGCTCTCCTGATGATCGTAGAAACTTTGAAAAAACTTCATTTTGTGCAGAAAATTTCAAGCTTTCGAATGACATAAGACTTGAAAATGTGTATGAAATATTTCTTCCCTATTTTATCGAATTTCCGCTAAGAATTCGAATAGAAAAAGAACGAAATGGAATTTTCGAAAAATCGCTTCGAGGTGCAAAACTACATGCTACAAACTAATTTTGTGCCAAGTGGCATGAAAATCGACCGAACGGTTTTGGCGCTACGCGCGTAACAGACAGACAGACAGGAAGAAAGAAAGAAGGAAAGACAGACCCACCTTCAGCTTTATTATTAGTAGAGATAAATCACATACTCTAAAACAATCACACACATCTACACATCAAGAGCATCATATGTGAAGCAATTTATAAAACTTTAGGAAAATATGTTATCATCAGAGCAATAAATAAATAGTTCATTAAAAAGGCATTCTTATGGTTGAGCATGTAACAATTTTCATCTATATATCTTTCATATCATAAAAAAACCTTCTTTACAGAATGCAGAAAGTAGTCAAAAACAAAAAAAAGTTAACTAAACTTTAAGACTTCTTTGACACAAACAAACAATGTTAACAGTGAAAGAAAAAAAAGTAAATAAACAAAAAAAAAATTAACGAAAAAGAAATGAGCAGCAGGGCATCTTTTGTGAATATACAGCATTTTTTCTAGTACATCAAATTAATGCTCTTAACAGCATATGAAGAATCTAGAATGGAAC
>JAXGGA010014453.1:0-32070 GCA_038373865.1 Uloborus plumipes
CAAAACCCCAGGACTCATCACCGGTGATAACTACGTTCAAAAAATTAGGATCTTTCTCACACATTTCCAACATGTCTTGGCATCGGAGCACTCTCAGGTCTTTTTGTTCGTCGGTCAAAACTTTTGGGACCAGTTTGGCACACACCTTTCTCATGTTTAAATCTTTTGTGACAATGCGATGAACTGTTGATTTTGTTAAGTTTAGAGTCTGTGCTATCAATTGAAGGCTCAATCGTCTGTCAGAGTTCAACCAATCACGCACGCGCGTTACATTTTCGTCGGCTCGTGAGGTTGACGGCCGTCATATATATATATATATATATATATATATATATATATATATATATATATATATATATATATATATATATATATATATATATATAGCACTTTTACTGCTTTTTATATTCTAAAATACATTACATATATTTTTTTTTCCTTCTGCAAGCACAGCTTTTACTACTTTATTACCTCAGTTTAAAAGGTAGCAATGATAAACAAATAACTTATAACTAGTTCAAAAAAAAAAAAAAAAAAAATTAAAAAATTCAAGAATAGCTGAATTTTTCAACGACTTAATTAATCGTTTGCATTGTTATGATTAAATTAACTCTAAATTAGTGTTAAATTACATTTAAAGGGATGTCGTAGAAGCCATTAAAAAGTCAGATATCGTGGGTTCGATTTACTCCAGG
This sequence comes from Uloborus plumipes, assembly GCA_038373865.1. Lineage (NCBI taxonomy): Eukaryota > Metazoa > Arthropoda > Arachnida > Araneae > Uloboridae > Uloborus > Uloborus plumipes. The sequence continues at coordinate 696 of JAXGGA010014453.1, forward strand.
TGCTCTGGGTGTTATTTCCTGTTTGTTGTTGTTGTTGCATATCGAATGAAATGGCTATGAGCCCTTTCACAGAATATCAGGCATTTTCCCACATCGATAAAAAGCTCTATACTTTAGTTCTAAACTCCAATTAGAAAAATTCCGCAACATTTTTTTTTTTTTTGGGGGGGGGGGCTAAGAAATCACACACATACTTTTGATTTCTTAGGCAAAAAAAAAAAAAATATATATATATATATATATATATATATATATATATATATATATATATATATATGTGGGTGATTCTACAAAAATGGGCAAATTTGTGTTCCATACTGATTGCTCTTTTTGTTTTTAATTAAATAAAAAACTATTTTGGGAATATTTTTTGCGTCTTTTGTTCTATAATTCTGATTATCAACAAAGTCAATAATTAATTATTATTCATTTAAAAATAAAATATTACATTGAAATGTCATCCACATGCCCTGTCCCATAGGAGCAATTTTTACAATCAATGGAATATAGATTTAAAAAAAAAGAGATTTTTTTCTTAAGATTTTTTTATTTATAAATGTGAATGTGTGCAAGATGTAAATCACAAAAAAAGCAAAATAATATGAAAATAATATCTCTAAAAGTTAATCTAAACTTTGTTCCAGCGATTATCACTCATCCACATGTCTAAAAAGCATAGATATTTTTCTCTGAAATGTTTTATTTCAAAATCTGACAACACATCTTAAAATAAAGCATGAGACTTTGTTATTCCTGGCTGAGGATTAATTTTGCTGTTCTGCACTTACTTTTTGATAAAAAGCAAGCTAAACTCAACTTTCAAGGCAAGTGTTTTTTATCTTTGTCATTAACATGCCCCACAGAATGCATGTAAAATGTACATGTAAATAAATGTGGATAATGAATAATCCTAAGGCTTACATTTGCGGGTTCTAATTCAAAGTAAAGCCGAAAAATATTCAGATATGACTTTTTGAGAACACAATTACTTGTGTTTTGTCATTCACATGCCCTTTTTCTATTGTCATTCACATGCCCTAATATAAGACGCGTGGATGAATCAAAAGCCAAACTATGACAGTACAATGTTTAAAAATTATGTCTAACAGTTTACTGGTTAAAAAATTTCATTAATATACCTATTGTGTTTGTGTTATTTACATACTTACTGTGTTATATTCACATACCCATTATGTCATCCACATGTCCTTTTTATCATTCACATATGCCTTCAAAAAAATAAAAACCAAAAATACAATAAAATGCAAACATTTAAGCTCTGCTGATATTCTGTTTTAATTATGTAACTTATCAAGTGCTTTGCTGAGTTTTTTCAGATTTTTAATTTTAAATTAATTTTTTGAAATCTACATGTTAGAAATATTCCCGTATTTGTAGAATCACCCATATATACACTGGCGGAAAAAAAAATCCCAACACCAAGAAAGACTTGTGTTAGATAAACGAAATTTGGTAGGCGTGTTTATACAACTGAAAGATGACATCGATTGAAATTTCGTGTTCCGTGCATAAGTGTTGCGCAGCTGGCGTCACTCAGAACATGCAAATAAGGCTTGTTTTAAAAGCGTGTTGTGAAGCTCGTGTGTATTATTTTCCCGTGAAATTTGACGAATTGCGTTCATGTTAGCCAGGAATACCTTTAAGGAGACGAAGAAGTCATTATCAACAGCTCACCGAGTTTAAACAAAGTCGTACAATTTGGCTACGAGAAGGTGGATTTTCATTTCGCGATATTGCAGAAAGACTTAGGTGGGAATATTTCCACCATGCATAATTATTGGAGGCTATGGGCAAGGGATGCTACTACCTCAAGAAGAATGAGTTCCGAGTTGCCACGTGGCACGACTGAGAAGGAAGATCGCCGAATCTTGCGTACGGCTGTGGCGCATCGTACTGCATCTGCGGCTGACATTCGAGCTGCAGTTGGTATCGTCGTGACCCAAGGAACGGTAAGAAACTGTTTACTTCAAGGACAGCTCCGAGCCAGGCTGCCTGTAGCCGGTATTCCATTGACTGCAAACCATTGCCTTTTCCGACGGCAGTGGTGCCACGACAGAGCTCACTGGAGGTCGGAGTGGAGATCTGTTGTAATTTTTGATGAAAACAGATTCTGAATTAGTGCCAGTGGTGGCTGTATATTGGTCAGAAGGAGGCCAGGGGACCGCCTGCATCCAAGCGGTCTACAGCCTAAACACACGGGATTCACACCTGGAGTTATGGTCTCTGGAGCAATTTCCTACGACAGCAGGGGCATTTTTGTGGTTATCCCTAACTTAACGACTGAAAATTTGTCGTCAGTCTATCAATTTAACCAGTAGTACAGCCCTTCATGAGTAGCATTCAAGGGGGCGTTTTCCAACCGGATAACGCTCGCCCTCACATTGCTGCTGTAACGCAATGTGCTCTACAGAGTGCTGATATGTTACCATGACCAGCAAAATCACCAGGTCTGTCTCCAATTGATAACGTATGGGATATCATGGGATGGCACCTCGAGCATCATCCACAGTCAGCAATGACGGTCCTAGTATTGACACAGCAAGTGCAACAAGCATAGAACTCCATACCACAAAGTGACATTCGGCACCTGTATGACATAATGCATGCACGCTTGCAGGCTTGCCTTCAAAATTCTGGAGGTTACACCCTCTATTAAATTAACATAATTTCACATTTGCACAGCATTTTCTTGAGCTTAAATTAGCCGGTGATCTTGTACGTTTAATCCATTAAATATGTTAACTAAACAATTGCATTACCCAAATTTCATTACTCTACGGCAATTTTTTCTTGGTGTTGGGATTTTTTTTTCCGCCAGTGTATATTCGTTTACTCAACGTTATAAAGTGAAATGAGCTGTCTGCAGTTACTTTTCAAACATAGCCTTATAGTATGTGATGCGACTTTATTACTAGATTTGACAGTACACATTCATAAAAGCGTCTTCAAAATTTAACAACATTTAAAATAATTTTTAGTGCAGAGGATATTTATATAACAGTGCAGTAGTTGAGGAAAACAAAGTATTTTCCCAGAAGTATTTTTTTTTTAAATAATGCTCATTTAGTGCAATTGGTTTTAAGCCACCTTTTTGTAATTAAATTTATTTCTTTTAAATTCAAAATGAGTAAATAATCTGAGGTACCTTTTTTTAACCTTTTCAATAATACCCCAATAAAAAAGTGCGTTCCTTTAAATATACTTTCCGGTTACACTACTCGTTCTAGGGTAAAGTGGTGTAAGAGTAGAGTATTAAGATTCAAAAAATCTCGGTTTAGTGTGTAAGCTAAAATTTAGAAACTAATAACCACGACTTATTTAAAATTTAATTTCAAAAATTTAAAACTATAGTGATCTCCTTTTAAAATGTGAAACATATGTCATCAAAAATATGAAGAATTTTCCTTCATCTTACCTTGTTACCATGTATTGGTAGTCACTGGCCAATCAAAGTTAAATTCCAACCCACATCATTGCTTAAAAAAAAAAAAAAAATCTTAAAAATGAATAAATGCAATTTTTTTTGCAAGACATTTTTCTTTTCCTTTTTTTTTCGTTTTACGAAATATAGTTTGACTGTTAAATTGTCTAAAATGCATTCAAGCAATTGTACATTTTGAATAAATATTAAATTCTAGACTTGGTAAAAAGAGCAAATAAAATAACAGGACATTAGAATAATAATAAATAAATAAAAAAAATCATACTTCAAATACTTTGTTCCAACTACAAAATTAATGTGTGTTTTTATCTGAGTCGAAATTTTACAAAGCAAAAAGGATATATATACAAAAGGAATAAATGGTCTCGAAAATTTCATTATTTTTGATATGCGTGTCTAAATCACAATTCATGACGATCTAAAATTCCTTTATACAATAAATAGGTAGAAAATCCGTGCAAAAACGTAGAAGAAAAACTGAGTAATAAACTTTTAACGATCAAATGTCGGAAAGCTATTAAAACGTCAGTTTTAACTGCTCACTCACTGATTTATCTCTCAGTAGATGGCGCTAATTTCCATTTAGAGCGAATAATTCGGTGGGCGACATTATCAGATGAAAGTAGTCGGCAAACAAATTGCATAGAAAATTGATACAAAGCAATGGGAGAACAAAGCTACTTCTAGCAATGCTTTTTTTTAAAATTTCACATTAGGTTATTTACCAAAAATATTTAAAGCTCACTGAATCTTAATTTAAACAAACAGGTATTGTGGTATCGATGAAAATACAAGCTTTCTTTGATGACTTATAATGCTGTTACCAGCTAATATCACATGCATTATTTCGCGAAAACAAAAAACTTGTGTAATATTTTAAATACAAGTGCCTTACACTATTTCGTTTCAAATATATCAGTTTGCTTCACTAAACTACTCGTTTTACGAAAATAGTATATTTAAGTGTGTGTGTTTTTAAATTTTATAAGTTGAAAAATGTTATTTTTATTCGCTTTGTGTTTGGTGTATAGTGAATTACATCATCCATTGTTGATCCTTTTTTTTTCTTTCTTCAGATTTCTTCCAGTTTTAGACTACTACCTTTGAATTTAACAGTTTTTTTATGGTTCTCATTAATAGTTTGCTGTGTAGTTTTTCTATACTACAATTATACACGTTTTTCACTGCATAAGTTTTTAAATCGCTTTTATAATAGATTACGTTTATTACTGTCGAAATATTAACTAAAAATAAAATGAATAATAATCTAGAAGAGTATAATAATGTAGTTCTCCCAAATCGTATGGATACGGTAATACTTAACATAATTTTCGTTAGCAAAAAATAAGTAAAACACGGATTAAACTTGACTTATACTTGAAGTTCAACATTTCTATCTACTTACTTTCATAACAGTTTCATTCTGTATTTTTTTTTCCAAAATATTGTGACAGCTTAAACTTGATGGTTTACGTAAAAAAATATTTTGAAAAACTACCACAGATACAAGTAAAGAGATGCAACTTAATTTTATAATTAGAACCTTAACACTAGCTAATATGGATGTTTAAATTTAGGTAAGAGAAAACAATGACTTTTTAATTAATCAAGTAATTGTTTAGTCTAGGATCCAAGGCATGCAAACTTTCCACGAAATAATATCATTCTAAGTATTATACCTAAGAGTAAATTAAAAGCGTCATTTTGAAACTCCGACAATGTCATTGAATCGTAACTATAAGAAAAATCTTGACTTAAAATTTGACTACATGGATATTACATCTCATCACAAGACTCTGCTCCCAATTTCTCTAATGATTCTCTGAAAATATACGAAAATGTTTTTAATATCTCAACTTAGTCAGATGAGAAATAATTAACCATGCTAAAACATTATTTTAAAACTATTAATAATTATTATGATTATAAGAGCAAAATAAACTAAATTTCAGTGATACTTTATATGAGAGAACCCATTGGTATCCCAGGAGGTTTATTAGGGGAATTTTATAGTTAAATACTTATGCATCAATGCATTTTTGAAATAAAATATTTTTTAAAGTTAAGTTAAATATAATCATTTCTGATTTAATATACCATGAAATGTAATGTAATTTATAAATCACAGTTACTTTTAAAGATATTTCTTGCATTGACTAATAAAAAACAGAAAAAGTTTTTTTTTTTTTTATTTCTAAAGAAAGGAAAAACAAACCAGCGTAATTTGATTAATAATGGCTGCCATCGTTTTAAAACAAAATGAAAGCGTTTTAGTCAGATGCATTTCAAGAAAAATTAATGTACTTATTTATCTGTTATTCTGATTTAATAGTTAGGATGATTTTTACAACAAAAACTTCGTTCGATATCATTTGTTTAAAATCTTATTAAATTGCTCCCCCGAACTATTTATTCCATTGATAATTAGGTAACTATGGTAAGGTAACACTGAATGTTTACTTAGACGCTAGAAATGAAATAAGAGATTTGTTGAATTTAGCTGCGAACAAGCAAAGTTGTCCTTCATATTTTCTGAAGGGCATTGTGGTAATCTGGGAGTATTAGTCTGATGCAGTAGAAGATTGTGTAAACAATAATATCGTGAAGAAAGGATTTCAATTTATATAACTAATGATAAATGTCCTTGGAACTTATTTTTACAGTGTAAGTTTCTCAAGAGCATAATTAACAATAAATAAGGTATGTAATAAAGAAAATAGATAGAATAAAAAATTGATTTATTTTCGATTAATGACAGCCAGTCTTTTAGTCCGATTCTTCTATTATCTGAACTAAATTATGTATTAGAAAGACAGACAGTAAAATATTTCCAGTTCAGCTATTTTCTACAGTTCAAATTAGTTTTTTTCCTCAACAACGCAGTTAGTTTATTTACAACACATATTTCGAGCTCGTGTACTTGGTCATACAAGACCCGTTTATGAACTCACGTCCAATATGACAGATAGTACAAGACAGATACATAGTTTACGCTCACGGAGAAGGAAAAGCGCGTCACTTTAGAAAGCCCACCGTCCTGGGCTTTCTAAAGTGACGCGCAGACATACAACGCCGCCAGGACCCCACGCAGTTAGTTGCAACAATAGTAACTGCAATTAGCTCTACAATATAAAATTTTCTTTTAAAACAAATAGGCCTTGTTTCTTTAAACAATGTTAGAGAACACGCTCTGTGTTCTGAGTTGTAATTTTGGTCACTAATAATAAAAAGTACACACACACACACACACACACACACAAGCACACGCATAAAGAATAGTACAAATAGGTTTTTGGTAAATACTCTTAAAATGATAGTTTTGGAGGGAAGTGTTTTGTGTTCTCTATAAAAAAAGATATTAGTAATGCAGTTAGAAAATCAGCTAGATTACACTTGACAGCTAGACTACATGGTTTTGAACATAAGCAGTTAGCAACTTTCTGTAAAGCAAAGCCAGAGTAAGAAAATTTCTTAATAGGAGTGAAAATACTAGTTCGAATAAGAGTTTGTTCCGTTCCTGGATGTATCACTAACAGTAGATACCGATCGAAAAGTGTTCTGTAATTGCTGCCTTAAGACGAGCACGTAAAATCTTGCGGGATATCACTTGTTTTCAAAAAGCTTCTGTCGATCGCTGTCAGTTCATTATAAATGCATATTGGTCTCAAGAGTTTTTCAGAGCTCAAAGTCTCAACATTTTTTAACATGAAAGAGAATTAGCTTAGACGGATATTCAAACGAAATTCAAATATTTAACTTAAATTCGGGCTCAACTGATGCAAACAACTGACGGAAACAGGAGAAGATAGCGTATCAATATCTGAGACTAAATGCCGAGGTTGGCTAAAATCGCTTTAACACTAAGACGACACTTATGCAGTATACTAAACAAAAGGACAAGAACTGGCCACGTCGTAACTGCACAGAAAGTCTTACCCGAGTGTCAATCATTGTTTTTTCCTTATCTTCTGTTAGTTAAAGTCCGAGTTTCATTAGGAAATTCTAAATAATCGTTTTTTACGTCAAACTCAAAATTTGCATGAGTCGAAGTTTGAAAAAAAAAAAAAAAACTGCAAAATAAACCTCTTATACGGTTATCTTTTCAGAACTTACTCTACCCTTTACTTGATTTGAGCAGTGCAGACACGTATGTCGGTGTGTATATATTAATAGTATTTTATGCCGTACATATCTGTTAATGAGATGCAAATACTTAATACAGGTAACATCATTTCTGCAAAAAGTAATCCCATCGTTAGGCTCCTGGTGTAATAAAACGCGATCTATCTGCTCTTTTTGAAAAATGGCTTTTTTAACTAGCTTCCCCGGAATTAATGATTCTCGAAATAGAATATTACTCTGCCGACATATGAAATTCTCCAAATATAGGTTCAGCGATAAATTGTAAAAATCAAGAGCACTTTTAAAGTTATATCGCATGCCGGGAGGTAATTCCAGGTCGCGCTCGGAGCGTGTTTCCATGATATTTTCCAATATAGTGAAACAGCGCAGCTTTAATTAAACTTTCAGCGTCGCAATAAAACGAATAGGCGAGAGGAATGTGGGAGCGGAAGTTTGTATCATTACTCAGAGGTTGGGTGATTAATATCAAAAAATCGATTGCTAATACCAATTTCTCAAATTGTTTCTCGTTGCGCTCTTTAGGACCGACTGCAATTTAGCATATTCATGACTGGAAATAAGAGGAGAAAAAAAATCTTTTTTTTTGTGTGTGTTTTTATATTTTTAACTGAATATCTAATCTTTGACTTTTATTAATTCTAAAGTTAGAGAAAAAATATTGCATTATAATTCGGAATGCGCGGAGTGCGTAATGCCTTTATATGCAAATCTTTTTTGACAATAATAAGTACAATGTCATGCCTTGATGTGAATGTTTACTTTTTATGCTGCTGCTTGCTTTAAATTATAAAATATACAAATATGAATACTGAGTACCAATTCGATTGCATTTGGTTCAGAATAGTTAAATGAAAAATAAAAATGAAAAACAGTTTTCACATTTTCACAGATCGATATTTTTAAAGGTTTTAAAACATTGATGATGATTAAAGTATATTAACTTTTCAATCTAGCTTCGAGTATTAATCGTTGAAAAACTATTCTCATTTTGTAATTTATGAAACATATAAAATTAAAATATATATACTTTGCAGACATTTGGTAGAAACTTGTATTCGAAACATAAAATCATTTCTTACAAATTCAAATGTCTAAGTAGAAACCAATACCAATATGACTTTATAATGGCTTGCTAAGTGATAAAAATGCATTTTTTTAAAGGGAGGTGATGAAATATAGAAATTAAAAAATCATCTGCATTTTTAACCAACTTCAAACTTTTCAACTGTATTTGTTATAGTGTTTTTTAAGTACGTATGCGTACAATATTACGACACTACGTATGCAAAAGTAATTTCTATAAACAAATGATTTTTTTTAATAGAGAATAAACAAAGTAAATAAAGGATAGCCTATCAACGTCAAACACTCCTTCAAGTTACAGAAGATCACAGCGAAATAAAATGAGCAAAAAATTATCATCCTGAAGTTAAATACAATATTACTTAAAAATACGTTTTTAAAACAAAGTATAGTAATACGGACGATTAATTTGGGGTTAAACTTACGTTTATACTTATTAATTAATCACACTACTAACCGATACATTTATTTTAGAATCTGAAAACAAGTCGGGTTTGGAATGCATAAAGGCCAAAAGTGACCGACTAAAATAAAATCCGTTTTTTATGTTTTATTAGCTGTTTTTGGTGGCTAGATGGTTCAACCCTCTGGTTGCTAATCCAGCGATTTCCACGGGCAACGAAGAAGTAACAAAATTTGCTCATCCCGCGATTTTCACGTGCGCAACGTAATTCAAAACCTTATTCCGCAATTCCATCATTTAAATGTCAGCAATGAATTTTCTAAAGTATTTGCACAGACCGCTCGGCCATTTTACAAGCCCGATACCTCCGAATTTAGTAAAGAAAGGTGGTCGAAAGTGGGTCATTTTCACCATATGCTTACATTTCAGAATTTTTAAGTACTTTTTTTAACTTGCTATTTTCTTTTAGGAGCACTAACATATATTTTGTCACATATGTTAGGCGTGTGAAAAAGTAATTGGTTGTACACTTTGATGCATAATTATGTATTCAAATACTGTTGTAAAACTTTAAGTTGCAAGGAAAATTGTCGTCCGTCATCATACAAAATCAATATGAAATCTCACTTTTAAACCATACACTAGGTGGCCAAAAGTATCCGGACACTTTCAAAAATTCACATTTTTACATATAGCTGGAGAAATAAGTGATCAATTGTTCTTTAACTTTAGTCATACAAAATATAGGCTTCACCGAACATTTCCAAGTTGAAATTAAGTTACCCTTGCATTTGGGGGACGATAAGAAGGGGGGTCGAAAGAATAACCGCTTTTTGACCATAACTCTTTGAAAATAACTCGGAATAAGCTATGCATTTCAGTAATTAATTAGCATACTATGTATAATTACTATACAAATTCAAATGAACGCACCACTCTCACTTCCGAAGATATGAAACATTTTTTTAAAAAACGGCAATTTTATTTGAAGGGTTTTTGCTCATAACACGCAGAGTTTTTGATCAAACCTTATCAAAACTTCAGGAAAGATGACAAAATACAAGAGAAAGAACATACTAAAACGGTTTTTAAAAATATTAAAAATCCGATGAGATATGAACGTTAAAAGGAAAAAAAATTTCACGGCGCATGCGCGAACGACAGAAATTTATAACTACAAAAATATTGTAGCCTGGTATATACTGCATCTTATAAAAAAAGTTCCAGTTGAATATCATGAAAATTGAAAAAGATATCAGCGATCTAGTGAGCTGTATTTCATTCATTCGCAGACAATACATACATAGTGAGGGTCTGTCCACAAAGAGCTATTTTTAAAATAAAGGTTATTTCGTCATCGTTCAAAACCAACGTTTCAGGGGGTCTCCGGATACTTTTGGCCACCTACTTATAAGGTCTTTTTGGCCGAATGGGCGAAATGTGACTTCTATGCCAAATATAAATTTTTAAACAGTATACAATTTAACATTGAAAAATATGCTCGATTGTCCCCACACTATTTGTGAACAACCCCTCTCCATTTATGAATTGACTGCAAATGAATGAATTACAGCTCACTAGATCGCTGATATCTTTTTCAATTTTTACGATATTCAACTGGAACTTTTTTTATAAGATGCAGTATACACCAGGCTACAATATTTTTGTAGTTATAAATTTCTGTCTTTCGCGCATGCGCCGTGCAAAATTATTTCCTTTTAACGTTCATATCTCATCGGATTTTTAATATTTTTAAAAACCGTTTTAGTATGTTCTTTCTCTTGTATTTTGTCATCTTTCCTGAAGTTTTGATAAGGTTTGATCAAAAACTCTGCGTGTTATGAGCAAAAACCCTTCAAATAAAGTTGCCGTTTTTTTAAAAAATGTTTCATATCTTCGGAAGTAAGAGTGGTACGTTCATTTGAATTTGTACAGTAATTATACATAGTATGCTAATTAATTACTGAAATGCATAGCTTATTCCGAGCTATTTTCAAAGAGTTATGGTCAAAAAGCGGTTTTTCTTTCGACCCCCCTCCCTTCTTATCGTCCCCCAAATGCAAGGGTAATTTAATTTCAACTTGGAAATGTTCGGTGAAGCCTATATTTTGTATGACTAAAGTTAAAGAACAATTGATCACTTATTTCTCGAGTTATATCTAAAAATGTAAATTTTTGAAAGTGTCCGGATACTTTTGGCCACCTAGTGTATCATAGCGCCTAGAACCAACTTCATTTGAAATTATTTTCATCCCTGAATTAAAAAAAAAAAAAAGATGTTTGTGAGTGTTAAAATATTGATCAAAAACTGTATGGTAACGAATTTGACCAGTAACGGACTTGACATTTCAACCAAACTGTCAAATTATGGCTGGGTTGTAGAATTTAAAAATTGAACAACAATACCGTAAAGTAGGGTTACTTGGACCCTAGAGGGTTACTTGAGCCCATTACAGTAAAATGATAAAATCTAGGTTTGGTACTTATTAGTTGAAGACTTGCACGTAGTTCCTCGTTTCTCCGCAAGGTAGAAGCACTCTGCAATATCTAACGCTAGTTCCAAACCCAGATTTTATCATTTTACTGTGGGCTCAAGTAACCTCCTTGTGGGTCCAAGTAACCCGACTTTACGGTATGCATTTTCTTAGAGTTGTATAATAAACAATATTTCGGGGTAAAAGTTGAGAAAAAGTAAAAACGAATACTAAAATCTTTGGTAGCAGACTTGACAAAGAATAAAAATAGGGGAAAGTTGGGTAAAACCGGGTAGTCGGGAGCAAACCGGGTACGCCCTTCTAGCCTCTGTAAGCGCTGCAACCGCGTGAAAAACATAAGAACTACCTTCCACCTTGATGAAGAAGCAGTGGCGATTGCATCAGAACGCAATAGACACGCTTATCTCCTTCCTGTGAAGGAAATTCTATTTGAGTGGTTTTTGCTTACGATTTTTGAGCAAAACAAAATCGAATTGTACTACGTTCCTGTTTCTGCAAGAATAAAGGTATGTAGCTCTCTTTGTACAGCATTTAATTACCTTCATTATCATTGTAAGTATTTGTCTGTAGCGTTCTGTATAGTCATTTGACGCCATGTCTTATGAAAGCTTTATGTGCGGGGTGAATCCGGGTACTAACCGAGGGGCAAAACCGTGTACTCGGTTTCACCCATTGATTTTTAAAACATAATAAGTCTATTATGTAATGAAAAACAATTTTAATTTAACCAAATTATTTTAAAATGAGGTTTCAAGACAAGATATATTAACCATCGAATCTAACAGCTTCGGAACCCGAACAAATCAATTTATCTCCGCAACTGCTAAACTCCTAAAACTGCTGTTCTAAGTCCATGTCTCCTAACCCTAAACCTATTTCAGATGCATCATTCAGTGTTTCACCTTCCGAATTAATGCCTCCACCGAACACTGAGAGAAAGACAAGGGCGAAGGGGGACAAAAGAAAAGGTAAAACTGTAATTTTGACGGGCCCCCATACAAACGTCAACTTCAATCTACACTAGAAGCGAAGAAAAAGAAAAATGATAAAAAGAAGACCAAAGGTGGAAAAAAAAACCTGATGGAAAGAAAAATGAATCAAAGAAAAGGCAACAGCAAAAAATTAAGTCTAAAGACAGTTAAACCAACTTACAGCTCATTAATGTGTCCTGCTATACTAATTATGATATTTTATGACAGCAGTTAACATATGTTGCGAAATAAAACTTGAATTTTGTGGAAACTTTTAAATTTTTTATTTTCCCATAACAATAACATATCTATCCGGTTTTACCCCACTAGTGGGGCAAAACCGGGCAAAATGACTTTTTTTACAAATAAATTTTTAAAAATTCAGAAAAAAAAACTGAAATGTTTTCAAGACTGCGGTTCCATTAACAGATAAGTAGAGCATTCTTTTGCCAAATTTTGTTCCTCTATGTTAAAAACTGTGAGTTTTGGGAGCCTTCAAATCTTAGGTACCCGGTTTTACCCTACTTTCCCCTACGCACCTAGAATTTTGTGCAAAACGCCACAGCAATACTTCTTGACACAGGAAAACAAATTGTTACGAAATAGTTACGTCACTAGTTAGTTAAGTTAACTGAATACGTGTTATCATATTTTTAATGCAATAAATATTTTTTGGCTAAAATAATCTTAGGGTAAAGGACTTGACAAGAACTGCCGGACAAAATATATTCATACATTTCTTAGTGAAAAAAATTACTATTGTCACTATATATTATGAATATCATATACTAACAGTTAATATCTTCTTTTATTAAAAACTGAGTATCTTTCTTTCTAACTATCTTTCTATCTTTCTTTCTATGTCACGCTTCTTTCTCTTGAACGCCAATGAACTGAAAGTCGAGCCAGGTACCGATAGATAGGTAATTTTTCAGGCTTCATTAGTTTCAATTTATATAATTATACGATTTTAATTAGCGAAGATATCAATTAATAAGTAGTCAAATTTAAAGCGATTAAGCCTAATAAATGATTAAATATGAAATCCATTGTTGCATTGCAAAACGTGGTTGCTATGAAACAGTAATAACAATGATAATGAGAATTTTGAACGTAGGCTTAACTAAATCAACACGAAACTCATAAGCGGGCGACTTACATAGTACTTTTATCGCTAGCTACTTGTAATATTTTGAAACATTCATTTGTTGAAAAGTCATCTACTTATAATAAAAACTGAGTATCTATGGCTGCTTCTTTCCCTTGAGCGAGCAGAACTTGCTGTAACTTTCCTCACTTTTTTGAAGGCGCGAAGCATCTCATTAATTCGAATGATTTTTTTGATGCAGGAAAAAAGTGAAGGCGTGAAGCGCCTGTTAGCGAGCCGCCTAGGTGGGGAGTAGTTTCTTGAAACATTCTTTGCTACTTTAAAGGCGAGAAGCTCCCGTGCAACGCCGGGCAACGCAGCTAGCTGCTTGGGCATTAGTGGGCCACGTACGTAGTATGTCTTAAAATATTATGAAAATTGAATTATATCAAATAATATCACATCAGAATGAGGTAAGAGTTGGGTGGCGAGGGGACATTATGCATCAACATGCCGCAGGAAGCTAATCTAGCTGTCCTGGCAGCTAGTATAAAAATAATTTGTTGTATATACATTTTTATACAGTTAAATATATAAAAAAATAGTTGAACTTGCGAAAATTGGAAATGGACAAGCGTTTTTGCCTTGATTTTCATTTTTAAAGACTTATACAAAAATAAATAAATAAATGTCAATAATTATTTGAGTGATAGAATTTTTTGGGGGTATTTATTGCAGAAAATAATCGTTCGCATTGAATTTAAAATATAAGTTATGCTTAAAAATTGTCTTTTTAACCTCCGGACAGTAAATGTAAGCAAATTTTGAAAATGACCCAAGTGTGGTTTTTATTAAAAACTCGAAAAAAAAAGTATTGTTGTTAGAATTCGGTGTAAAGAACATGAAGGTAGAACTTTTCTTGTACCTTGTTGCAAGATTTATCATATTAAGGATAGCTTCTAACGTAATATGTGTAAATTTAGTACATAAGTTTTATATAGGTTTTTCATACATAAAAAATATGCATATTTTTAAAGACTTTGTTAAGAAAATTGAGCAGTCAGAGGGTTAATGATTTGCTCATTGCTCAATTCGTTTTCTATGCAATTTTCCTTTTTATGAAGAGATTGGTTAGATAAACTTGTCGGTTTATTTTTTTTTTCACTGAGGGGTAATTTTTACTCCTATCTATTTGTTAAAATCTATTTGTCTCAATTTTTTATCTACCTGTATAACTGTCGTACTATATTGTATCTCTGTACCATGTATGTTTATCAATCTATGTTTACACATACCTTTATATTTATCAATACATATATTTTAATATATCTGTGTATACACCTCTACATTGCCTCCATATTTATGTATCTATCAATACTTTTGTTAGAATATCTATCAATTGGTATTCATTTACCTATCTGTATCTCGATATTGATCAATCTATCTCTAAAAACTGAGAGCATAAATGCTACACCGTTTTAACATTGTTGCGCCGCTAGATACATAAAATAACTCACGACAACACAAATTTATTTTTAACCCTGCATTGCATTGTTGAGGAAAGTTTCATTGACCCATATTCTTATTAAAACTTACTTTAATTTCTTTAATGAAATACGTTACTTGGTTTAAATTTAAATTTTGTGAACAAAACTTGTGAACGGTATATACAGGGTGTCCACTCCTATCGTGGACCAATAGCTAATTTCTAAACCGTTAGAGATACGCATATAGTTCATTTAGGAAAAAATCTCCAAATTATGAAAGGAATTTTGGGTCTATTCAATGTTTTTCAAAAAATCAAATTTTGAAAGAGTTACGAAATTTAAATTTTTATACAGCCCCCCAGTCCTATCAATCATATTTAGTAAAACATTCTTGACACTGTAACGATTAAAACTAAAAAAAAATCTCTGTTCTACCACAAAAATTGACCGAGTTATGATGTTTTGAAAAATAGTCGAGTTTTGAAAAATCGAGAGATCGCTCCACCGATGACGTCATGAAATAATGCAAAATCTTGATTTTTCAAAACGTCATAACTCGGTCAATTTTTGTGGTAGAACAGTGATTCTTTTTTAGTTTTAAACGTTACAGTGTCAAGAATGTTTTACTAAATATGATTGATAGGACTGGGGGGCTGTATAAAAATTTAAATTTCGTAACTCTTTCAAAATTTGATTTTTTGAAAAACATTGAATAGACCCAAAATTCCTTTCGTAATTTGGAGATTTTTTCCTAAATGAACTATATGCGTATCTCTAACGGTTTAGAAATTAGCTATTGGTCCACGATAGGAGTGGACACCCTGTATTATTAGTATTGATACAAATTCAACAACGTTTCTGTTTACTATTAAACGGTAACAAATTACTATACTGAAAATGTAAAGTTTTAAATAATGCGAAAATGTTTAAACACGTTTTAAAGTTCGAATAAAGTTAAATCAAAACTGAGAACCTACGGAATTACTAATGTCTTTTAAATACTGTAACGTCTAAATTGGGTCTAAATGCAAGAAAATAAAAGGGGGGAGGTCAAGGAAGTTATTTACCTCCTCCTTAGATTACTCACTTTTAAGCCGTTACAGATCTGATGAATGTTACAGATCTGATGTTAATATGAGTTACATATTTGAGTTTATGCTTTCAGTTTTCGTTAACATCTCTAAATATGATATCATTTCTTTGATTTTTTAACATAGAATCAAGATAATTATATTAAAATATATATATTAGGCTAAAAAATCAAATTTCATTATAAAAAAGCATTTCTTGAAAATATAAAAAAAGGGCGATAAGCTTTTTAGATAAAATAAATTATGAGGTTACCAAATCCAAGCTAATAAAACATTTGTTTTGTTATGAAACAACACAACTTCAACTTTTTCAACACACAACTCTGCTGCTTGTTTTTCTTTAATTAGTTGCAGGAAATTTAATTTCTTGATCAGAAATTCAAATTTAGCATGCTAGTTATTATCTAGTTATTTAGCGAAGTTATGAGAAATTGAAGCACCAAAAACAAAAAATAAATAAATAAATAAATGAAATAATAATAATTAATTAACTTAATTTCTGCAGTGTCAATTTTTCTTATTTTACTAACTTCTATTGTTAGGTCATACAAACCACAAATGAAGCAATTGTACTAAAACTCATTGTTTTTCATTTTTTAAGATCAAAAATATTCAATATATATACTAAAACCTATAATTTTTGCTTTTTATAATTCTGAAACGTGTGAGTTAGTTCTGTAACACATTCGCTGTTTTTCAATGTTACCGCTCTGACTGTTACCGATCTGACAAACTGACAAAGTTTTTTTTATTTCCGAGTCGATCGCACTAAACCAAAATCAAACACGTGGTTTTTTCACTTGTAATAAAGGACTATACTTATATATAAAATAATTTTTAAAATAATAAAAACTGCGCATTTTAGAGCGTGTTACCGATCTGATGACTCAAATGACACACATTTTATAAAATCACTTTAAAAAATCTTACCTACAATTTTAGATGCAGGAATGCAAATTTTTAATTACGATTCGATAAAACATCCCACCAGGTACTCAGTATCACGTGGTATAGGTGCAGGAAATGATTTTGGGGGCCTAAACATAGATCGGAAGTTATTGTTACCACTCTGACGGCGGAACTTGGGACACGCTTATTTCGCATTCCCTAGAAAATCAGAAATCGATTAAAACAAAAATGAAGTAAAATATTAACAAAGGGGTCAAAATAGAATCGTTTTTTGTGCAAGTGCATTTTTTTGCGAAGTTAGAAAGTGTGCATGACCTGTTTGCATGCTAAGCTTTGCTACTGGGGACACGTTACCGATCTGATTTTTGATGTATAAAAACAATATTTTCTGAAGAAAAAAATTTTTTTTTCTGATGTTATTACATGAAATGAAAGCAGAACCTTATCTTCTTTCTGGGGAAAATTATTTTTTTTAACTAGTTATTGAAATACTAGGGAAAATTCGCTTGGGACTCAAATTGGCACTTTTCTAAATATTAGCTCACAAGTCACTTGTTGCATCTCTCTATATCTTGAGTACAGCAATATCTTTGAAATGAGAATATGATGAATCACTGGCGCAGCGAGGGGGGGGTTTTGGGTGTTGAAACCCCCCCCCCCCCAGAGGATATTATTCTTTTTTTTCTTTTGTAATTGAACCTAAAAAAAAGAAAGAAAGGACAGATGCCGATTGTTCAAAGGCGGCCGATTATTTTTCGTTTCGAATAGCCAATGACCCAGGGGCGCAGCGAGGGTTTTTTTTAGGGGTGAACCCCCCCCAGAAGGTTTTACCCCTTACAAATAAAAGTTCAACTATGGAAGAAAAAAAAAGAGGGAGCAAAAAAATTGTTCCCTTAAAGGAGATATACAATCAGATGCGGACTTGATGTTTTAAAAAATATACTAAAAAGAGGGTGTACTGAGAATTGGAAACGACACTCGAGAGGAGGGACAATAGTATCACTTCCGAGAATTTGCACCACATGTGAAAGATAGAACAGGTGTCACTCTAGGATGAGCAGAAGAAAGGGGTGGAAAACTTCTTTGTTATTACTTACAGATTAACTCAGGGTTGGGGGATTAACTACTCAACTGACACCTCCGGAAACTCTGGGGGTCTCGTCTCAGCAGTACATTAATAAAAGAGGACAAAGGTACAAAGGGCATAGATTTTGAAACTCGGACATGCCGCTGGGATTCTAGTAGGTTCATTGAATTTTAGTGGACACTGTAAGATATAGCAGACACTAATCAACAGTCTATCATAATTAATAGTATATTAAATGTAAAACACAGCAAACGATGAATTTACGAACAGCTGAATCTGGTTCAAAGATTTAGGATAAACCTGCAACCATTTGCAAGACCTCCCAGTTTCTCATAAGTTCAAAAAATATAGCTTTGAACAGCAGAGGATTTTTTTTTCAATTGGTTGCTTTTCGGCCGCTACAATATTTTTATTAATCTAATCAAAAGAGTTTTAAGAATTGTAGCGCAATTTCGCACTTTATTGATGGATATTAGAAGATTCTTCCCCAAGGATGACCCTGCATCAAGTACAAGCTCAACTTCAACTACGTTAGGTAAGTTTTACGTTTCAAAACTTTGTGTGCTATAAAAAATTAATAAAAACTAAATAAATAAAGTGATATGCATAAGCGTTACGTTTATATTTATTTATTATACATATTTCTCTGGAACTTAAAGATTACTTGCTAGAAATGCTTATGTTTTCTGTTGTTTAAAGTCCTTTTTTGCAATGTAGCATCCCCCCCCCCACCCCACCCTATAAGATTTGAAGAAAAGTATTTATTCTTTTTAAAATAGAGTCAATGATGTCTAACATAATCTAACATTTCTTTACTTTTCCCCCCTTTCTTTCGGCCCCTCAAAAAAAAAAAAAAAAAAGGTTTGTTACAGAAATAAATTAAAAATATGGTGAAAAATTAAAAAAATTATATTTATTATGATATTTATGTTATATAAACATAACTAAAAAACAGGATATCTGTTCGTGTGGTTTGTTTAATTTTTCCTACTAACTTAAGACCATATTCGTTTTCAAATCAGGTAATTGACTTGTACTAGACTATTGTTCAACTGTAGCTTCAAATGGATATTTTAAGTTACTATTTCATTTTACAGATAATGAGGAAGCGAAGAAAAATGAGGAATCGACTCCACCCATAACGAAGAAAAGAAAACTTGAGGAGAATGCTGTGCCACCAGATTTACCTAGCCCAAGCTCCCCAATGACGTTTAGTTCTGACATTGGCTTGTATATGGATAAACAGGTAAATTGCAAAACTTGTTTAAAAGGACCTGTAATGTTACCTAGAACATTTTTGTGACGGTTTGGAATTTTTTAAATATATTTATTTATTTATTTATTTATTATTATTATTTTTTTTTCAGATCAATGGCAATCTAAGAAAGGAACTTCTTCTGAGCCCTTGGAGACCAGATTTTAACTTTAAATTTCCTTCATCCGGACCAAGAAATTTAAGATTTAATTTAAAATGGCTTGGAGAGAGGGACTGGCTTGTATACTCACCATCTGAAGATGGAGCATTCTGCAAGTTTTGCTTCTTATTTTGCACTGCAGTTGGGAAACAACGTTCATGCCCTGGAAAACTAGTGAGACAGCCGTTCAGAGACTGGAAAGACGCTAAAGCAGATTTCCGAGATCATGAAAACACAAAGTACCATTCTGAATGTCTTAAAAAAGCTGGTGAATTCTTAGCCACATTCACAGAAAAAGTTCCTAGCATTGAAAAGGCTTTAGATTTAGGTAATTTAGCTCAAATCAAGAAAAATAGGGAGAAACTGAAACCCATAATATCAACAGCACTTTTTCTTGCCAGAAGAGGATTGGCATTTCGAGGACACAGAGATTCGGGAGCCGTTTTAGAGAATGACATGTCGAAAGAAGAGGGGAACTTTAAGGCTCTTCTGAAATTTCGGGTCGAATCTGGAGATATTGTTTTACAGAATCATTTAGAAACAGCCGGAGCTAATGCCACTTACACGAGCTGGCAGATTCAGAATGAAATCATTGCATCATTCAACAGCATTATCCTCGGAAAGCTCATTGAGCAAGTAAGAAAGGCTCAGTGGTTTTCTATTCTAGTGGACGAAACGACTGATGTCAGTACAATTACCCAAATGGCGTTCTGCGTCAGATTTGTCGAGGAGGATAATGTTCACGAAGAATTCTTGCAATTTATTCATATAACTGATGTAACTGGAAAGGGACTAGCTGCAACGATAACGAAAACAATCGAAGACCTAAATCTGCAGCCTCAACATATGGTTGGTCAAGGTTATGATGGTGCAAGGGCTATGAGCGGGCACATAAAGGGTGTTCAAGCACTCATCCAAGAGAAGTACCCGAAGGCTATATATGTGCATTGCAGCTCACATTGCTTGAATCTTTGCATCTCTGAAGGATGTTCTGTTCAAGCAATTAGGCATTGCATTGGTGTTATTGAGAGAGCACAAAAATTCTTTAACACTCCGAAGCGCCAAGCAGTGTTAACAGCTGAGATTGCAACGGCATCTGAAGAAACAAAAAAAGAAAAATTAAAGAGAATCTGCCCCACTCGATGGGTTGAGCGCCACTGCGCAGTGACAACTTTTATTGAGCTTCTAAACCCTCTGCTTTCATCCTTGGAAGAAATACAAAAGTGGGCTGACACAAAAACAGCTACCGAAGCCCAGCTTCTCCAGAGTGCTGTACTAAAGTGCGACTTCTTGGTGAGCCTTTTTGTGGTTGATCACGTATTTTCGTTGACCATGCCACTGAGTATATATTTGCAGACACAAAATCTGGACCTTATAACTGCAGTAAAATCTGCTATGATTGTGAAATCAAAGCTGGAGGAAATAAGAAGTAACGCAGAGCAAACATTTTCTCATATTTTCAAAAAAATAAGTGAGCTTTGTGCTGAATTAGATGTCACCATTTCAAAGGAAAGGATGGCATGGCGGCAGGCAAAGAGAGATAATGTCCCAGCCGATACGGTTGAAGAATATTTCCGAAGATCTTTGTTCATTCCTTTCCTGGAAAATACTATTCAAGCCCTGTACGAAAAATTTGAAGCTCATGAGAAAATCTTAACACCTTTTCAGATTTTGTTAAAGGAGAACATAGATAAGAGCGAAGAAGACATTTCTGGTGTTATGAAACTAGCGGAATTTCATAAGCTTGACTCTCCAAGTTTATTGGGGGAAATTATTCTTTGGCAAGAAATGGTGAAAGAAAAAAAACCAAAAAACCCACTTGAAGCTTTGCAACACTGCAACGCTGAGCTCCTACCAACAATAAAGTCTCTCCTCACCATTTCTGCTACAATTCCTGTAACGACATGCACGCCTGAAAGGTCTTTCTCTTCTTTAAAGTTTTTGAAAACATATTTAAGAAATAAAACTGGTGAAGAGCGTTTAAATGGACTGGCTATGGCTTACATCCATGCCCGAATTCCCATCAGTGAAGATGACGTCCTAAACCAGCTGGCACAAAAGTCACGCAGACTACATATTGCTTTGTAAATTGTAATCACCATATAACATTTATTTTTTACATTTATATTTTATGCATATTTTTTCAATATTGTAACAATTTATCTTTCTATACGTTTATATCTCTCTGATAAATATTTGTCATTTGAATTTTTATTGCCCCGAATATCATAATTTGTTTATATTTCTCGTTTTCGAAGCCATATTATAATGGTTTTGTTGTTCCTTTGTTTTAAATTCCTTTAAATTCGGTAGAATGCAGTGAAATGAATTCGCTGTGTATTGCTCTAACATAATTTTAAAATATAAATGTTGTTTGTGTGCAAATAAACAGGAGTTCAATATTTTTATTCAGTCGTCTGTATTTATTACTTTTTGTCGCTTATGAGGCAAATAATCAACTGTAACATGATTTCCATATTACCCTTTAAAATGATTTTATTTCTAAAATTATGCTAACATGCTCAAAAAAAAAAAAAAAAAAAAAAAACAACGCTGCCTAGTAATGCAGAAACTTTGTACTTTTACATAGCAAGATGTAAATATTACTTTTGAATACGAAAACTAACCGCTACGGTGCGGCAAAGAGAGTGGTAACAGTCGCATTTGTACTCATGTTTTTAAGTTATATATCTGATCGTGATATATTGATATATATACACATAAGGATGGCTATGATGAAAAAAATAATCCCCCCCCAGGAGGAAATCCTGGCTGCGCTAGTGTGATGAATCATTTGTGAGCAGAATGAATATTTCAAAGGCATGAGCCCTTGCTTTTTAATTCGAAGATAATTTTTTTCAGATCCATTTCGAGTAAGTAATGTTCTCTAAAATAAGCTATTTTATCTCAAATCTAAAAAACCTGTTTTAAAATAACGATTGAAATCAATCTTGCTTTGCAAAGTGAATGTAGAGCCAACAGAAAAACATGGTATGACTGTTTAAAAAACGAAGTAAAAAATCTCAAGTTCTTATCATAAACTTGCGGACGTCATTCTCTAGAAGTATTATCCAACAGAAGGGGTGATCAATTATAGAAAAGTTCAACCATATTACCGCTTTCCATTGTTCTGTAGTCCATTATTTGTGAGCTGATCACCACTTTTTCCAACTACAGACATTAGTATCACCGATTAACGCTTTTTAACAGCTGTTATGGCAGTATTACTACGATATGAAGCTCCCTTCTAATTGTTTGCTGCTCATATGACTTGTGAGAACGATATTTACTTAATACGTACAGCTTTGAAATTATAATCAGTGCTTGTTTAGTTACAATAAGGTTTAGATAGTCTTTCCCGATCAGTTAACATAAACTTCCGACATAGTCTTTCCCGATCAGTTAACATAAACTTCCGACAACGCTGTTATTTAGCGGAGGACATGTTTCCACTCAAACGCGTAAATCTTTGATATTGTACCTTTTGAAGCACAAAACATTTTGGATAGCATGCTTACGGAAATGGCTACTAGATGAGCTCAGACAACTCGACAGCATCTAAAGACAGGCAATTTTACTTTCACAGGACAAAGTCCGGCAAGACTTCGCGTATTTATAACATTGCATGGGTAGAATTAGTTAGCATAAATAGCTGTGGAATCTGCGTATTTTGCTGTAATATATTTTCCTTGCAAGCATGCATGCATGTGTTTCCACATTTCAGACCAACCCGTTCTACCGTATGTAAGGGAATGTGGGGCAAAGTGAAAAAGCTAAGTTTAGTTTACTGCATCAGAATGAACAAATTGGAAATTTGTTCTTTATAAATATAAAGACGGAACAATATATTTTGTAATACAATTTTTGTAATACAATTTACAACAAATATGTTTTACAATTTTGTAGAAAATTACTATTATTATTTTTTTTTTGGCTTTTTTTTACTTTTAAAAAAGTTCGAAAATTTTCCCCTCAAAAAATATGGGGCAAAGGGAAAAAGAAAATGATCTAGTAATAAAGAATTTCTTATTTGATGATTAACAGTAATTTTCATCAAATGAATGCGAATCAACTAATAAATGACTTAATAATGAAAACATAGTCGAACAAATAAATAAATTGAGTAATAAGTGTGTGAATATTGTAGAGAATGATTAAGGAAACAAGTGAATGAAAGAATAGATAAGTGAGTTAATAAGTAAAATAATGTAAATGAATTAATGAATGAAGAAATTGCGTAATTTAATTCATGAATGATAAGTAAACAAAATGAATTACTTCACTTAGTGCCGTACACTTAGCCCAGCGTGTCCTTGACAAATTGCAATGAATTCCTTAAATCATAACCTGCTTGGTATGAAGTAAACAAATACTGTATTGTACATCAATATATGTCACTTAATACGGAAATGATAGCTACAATTATTTTTTTCCTCTTATAATAGCAAGAAATATTTTTGAAAAACCACGAATATTGCAACATGCTTTTCGAAAAGGACTTACGTTATTTTTCTTTGACATTTAAAGTTTTTAATGTTTTTGAGTGGAATCAAGTACATGTTTATTAAGTTTGATAAAATCCGTGGAGCTGCAAACTGAAAATATTTTACCATTTCACTTTTCCCCCATTCCTATATATATCAGTGTTTCAAAAATATGATGTGTCGTTTAAAAGAAAAATTGTGCTAAGCTTAAGCTCTTAAAACATATATAGGAAGCAATAACGCTAGTAAGTTTTGTAAAATCTTATTAAAAAAAGAGTGACAATTTAAGGTATATGATCGCAGATAATCTCTTGATATGTTACATAATACAAATAAAAACTGTAACTTTGATGAATCATCAAAAGTCGAAAAAAAAATTGCCCATTTAGATAGATGTAGATCACTTCTAATTTCTGCCGCCCTGACAATGATTGCCTGGTTGTGGTAAAACCGCATTTAATTACCTTTTCGATAGAGTGTAATAACTAAGCTTTAATTAAACTTTCAGCTTCAGCAATAAAATTGACGTGGGAATTGGAATAGGATGAAGAAGGCGAATGTCATTGTAAGGACTAAGGCGATGGGTATTGGAAAATCGATTACCCTTGGCTCTCCTCAGTTGGCTGCGATTATAGTTATAGCTGGATACTTTGTTCGCTTAATTAAAATAAGAAGTTATTTTGATTTCTAAACTTTTAAAACTCACGTCAAAAAAGAGTTTTAACTCTTTTGTATTTAGAGTAGTTTTTTGAAGGTTTTATTTGTTTTATCACAAGATAAAAGAGAACTGACATGACTTCCGATATCTATGTTAACTGATTTTTTAAAAATGTTGCTAGTACTGTGTTTTTGTGTTGTATGTGATAAAACTTTATATATTTTTATTTTTACAAGCTTTTGAACAGAATATCAGCTGCAACGCCAAATTTGAAAAAAAAAAAAAAAAAACCCGTAAATTTACAGAATAGTATACTGCCGTGCTAAGCACAAAAGTCGTAACTGGACTTTTTAACAAAATTGCATTGTCGCCACCAGGTGCCTCTTTGTGACGTATAACAAACCTAAATACAAAATTATATACTCATTTGAGAATAGGAAATATTTTCCTAAAAAGGCTGCAAAAGTTTCATTTGAATCAACTACAGATTGGCTCAAAACTTCAAAAAGTAATACTTCAGTCTGAACTCAACTGCAGATACCACTTTTGCGCAGTATACGTAGTGAAAGATACAGTGAGTATATTTTATGGTATTTTTTCAGAACATTTTACACATACCGTTAACTAAGCAAACCGACTTAAAATGGCTGTTGCATACAAAACTGGCACTTTGCGTTCTTAGTACGAACAGTACACGCCACATACTTTAAATAAATATGTCAAAATGCATTTACTAAGAAAATGAATTAATTTCAGTGGTTTAACCATGAGTTACTGAAATCAAAGCTGTAGATCTACTTAAAACATTAAGCTGTTTTAGTTTGTTTCAACATTTATGAACACTGTTTGCTACTACAGCATGGTATAATCACGGAGCAATAGAGACTCTTGAAATCGATGAGAGGGAGGTGAAGCCGTGTCACTCTATATATGCAATCAAGGTAAAAATTTGACATTTCAAGGCGGCGAAAAAGGTAAAAAAGCTTATTTGAAGCAATTTTAGAGCTGTTAGTATTTACCATAAACTGTAAAAATACTTTTCAGGAACATAATGACAACCATTTACGTTTTACCGATACCGTCAGCTACGTTTTTTTTTTTTTTTTCCCTCCTTTTTTTTTTTTTTTTTTTTTTTTTTTTTTTTTTTTTTTAACATTGATCTCTTGAGCCAGCAAATCAAAAGAAATCATTGAGCGGGAAACTCCCGCAATTTCTTGCTGAAAGATGCTTGCGACGCACAGTGAATCTAACAAGATACCGTCATTTCCTATTTTGTTACGTGCCCAACAAAATTCGGTTCAAGCTTTCGGTAGTTTACTTTATTTTGCAGGTGATGCTAATCAGCTTTATAAACGTCAAATGCGAAATGTGCTTTATAATTTGATTAACAGTGCGGAAAAGTTTTGCCTCAAAAATAGGAACAAATATATCTGAGGCAAAGACCGGCATTTGAGAAGCCTCATCCATGCTGCTTGCTCACTTAAAAATGCTATGGACAACTTAAACAGACATACTTCGTGAACTTTCATCAAATAATACAACTTTCTTAGTTTACCACTGCTGATCACACTTTGTAAGTTTATTACTGCCATTTTACATAATAGCAACCTCTTTGCAAAAGTCTGCTTTTAATGGTTGTAAGAATGTCTTAGGTGTGGAAAAAATAAATGCTTTTGATGTAAAACAAAAGCAAATGATGCTACGTAAAAGCCCCTAAATGAGCAGAAAATTGCAGACACGTGTTTTGCCGTTGTAACAACCTTCTTTATCAATACGTTAAGTGCGAGTTAATGGATGTGTTAGCGTTTTCATATACATTTGAGCTTTTAAACCTTTGTCTAGATAGTTTCTGAGGAACGCATGGGAAGATGCTTATTAAAGGATTTTCGAAATAGTATGACATTTTTTTTTTTTTTCATATGATGACGCATGTTTCAAAATAAATCACACCCTCTTTTCTCCTGGCATTATGATTATTTTGAAATAAGACTGTCTATTAAAAAAATAATGGCGAATTAGATGCAAAATCAGCGTAGTGAAGATTGTTGTTGAAATGACTTATGATTTAAATCCATAAGTGAGCAAATATCTGTAAGGGTACTTACAGCTATTCGAGGTTTTCTTTTGAATTACATTTAAGCGATAATTACGTATAGAAAACTTTGTTTGTATCAACTCTCATTTCAACCGTTACTTTAACTTTTTGTTAAACTCCCTGCCAGAAATAGCACACTTTTGTTTTCAGACAGAACTTGACTGGAGAGTAGAAGTTTGCGAATTGAATAGGAGTTTCCGTAGAAGTTAACTACTTTTCCTATGTGTGTTGCCGACTTTAGATGGATCACTTGATGAGATTACGACACATTGTCAAAGCTATTTCATCACTGTAACCTGATGTGGTTTGACGTATGATATAACAAAAATATTATAATATAGTTATGAACAAAAACATGCTTAGCCTTTTAATTTTTTGAGGAGAACTAGATTTTGATTCACATTGATACAAGCATATGTTTCTACTCATAACCATTTATATGTTTCAGCATTTGTTTGTGCAGTCCATAAACTAGGAATGTCATGTAATAGGGGAATGTGGGGCAAAGTGAAATGGTAAAATATTTTCACAGTTTGCAGCACCACGTATCTAACAATATTTGCACTAAGTTCCTTAACATATAATTAATTCCTGTCAAAAAATAGGTAGCTCCAAAGATCAACGAAAAAAATATACTAGCCATTTTCAAAATTTGGTACCTTTATTGCAATATTCGTGGTTTTTCAAAAATATTTCTTGTTATTATAAAATTATAACATTTTTGTTCGTGTCATTTAAAATATTGATTGAGATGTAAAGATGTCCAGTACAGTCCTTATTTTGTTTATAATAGGCATTTTTTGATTTTAAATGTTCAGTGTAACTTGTCAAGTGCACGTGGGGAAAAGTGGATGAGGCACAGTGAACTTAGTTCATTTCATTTACTTATTCATTCATTTATTAAATCACGTGGGTATTTCTTCACTTATTAATACATTTACATTCTTTTACTTAATTATTTACTTATTCACCCATTCATTAACTCATTTTCTTATTCTCTCATTCTCTATTTTATTCACTCATTTAGTTTTTAATCAAATATTAATTAATTCATGTATTCATTGTTTTACTTTTTTGTTAATTTTGTATTAATATTTTTTTTTCGTTTGTTTACGCACTCATTTGTTGAAAATTACTGTTAATCGTCGAATAGAAAATTTTTCATAACAAAAATATTTGGTTTTTCACTTTACCTCATGATTTTTTGAGGTGACAGTTTTCCACATTTTTTTGAAAGTACAAAATAACTACCAAAGATGAAAAATGATATTTTAACAAAAGTTGTATCTCAAAACTCATTGTTCCTTCTTTATTTACACTAATTTTTAGAACAAATTTCCCATTTGTTCCTTTTGAAGCAGGTAAGTGAACTTAACTATTTTTCTTTGCCCCACATTACGCACTTTGATTTTTTTTTTTTTTTTTGCGAAAGGGAGAATATGGTACATGAAAGAAATACCTAAAAGAATATTTCAACAGTTAGGACGTTAATGACGTTTATTTTAATAAAAATCAAGCAGCATGTGACGAGAGTCAAAAAGAATCGCGACACAAACAAAATTTTCTTAATCACAGAAACTCTATCCTAAATAGGCGCGAGTAACTTGCGAGATTGGAGAATATTTCTAATTTGCGTCTTACTAACAATAACACCCTCGCTGGGGGAAACCCCATTTAATTACCCTTTTAGATAGGCAGTAATATCCTAACTTTAATTAAACTTTCAGCGTTAGTAATAAAATTGGCGTTAGAATTGATATAGGATGAAGGTGAACGTCGTTGCAGAGATTGAGGCGATGAATATTGGAAAATCGATTGTTTCTACGAGCTTCTCACAAGACCGAGATTTCGGGCGAAAAGTGGTCTTGTATCGTCTTTTGTAAGCTTGAAACAGTTCCTTTTTTCAATATAGTACTTATTAATTAGATTAAATCTCACTTTGAAACGTGTTTTAACGGCAGTCGTAAATGATGCAACTAATTCAGTTGCGTAAATTAACGCGTTAACTACTGCTTTTTACTATTCAATGACTTCTAGCATAAATACTTACTCAAAAATATTTTGTGTAAGTTTTATTACTTCGGCCCAATTTTGTATAGTACGAGAATATGATTTAAGTTTATTTATATTACTTTTAAATGTTACCTGGATGACTCTTTAATAATTACATTTACCTAAAACAACAACATGTATTGTGCAAATCAATATGCATTGATTTACACAATACATTTGAACATAATTATTAAAAAACAGTAAATCATTTGACTACACAAATATATTTGTATGTTACTTTTCTTAACCCAGTGATTCATCTTTTTGAAATTATCACTTAATTTTTAGTGTATATACAACTGTTTACCTTTTTTTTTTCTTTGTTTTCATTCGCTAGAGGAGAGTTGGATTCTAAATTTAGCTGACAGTGCCACTAAGCTTTTATTATAATACCCATGATAACGTTCTAGTGATACGAAAATATGCGATCTTAAGGAACTATTTCCAATGCCAAATTCACATTATAGTTTTTATTTATTTTATATATGTATTTCTCACGTATTTATTTGACAAAAATTGATGATTGAATTGTTTCTCTTTTTTTTTCGGTTTAAAATTTTGGTTTTATTTTGTGAAAAGGTGCATATGTGTATAAAATTTAATTTCTATTAGAGGTTTTGCAAAATATATGTCTTAAATTCTACATAAAATTATATAAAATACGAACAATTAATCCATAAATATAGTTATGTATGTTTTTTTAATTCAAAAATTCGCAGTTTTTTCTTCACATACATAAGAGAAAAATTATCTATATTCAATGTTTTCCATGGCACACAGGCATCATCTGACATTTTCCAACGAAAAGAAATATTTGTTCACTTAGGGGAAAAGGGGGGTTGGGGGTTGAAACAAAAATTGTTTTTGACCATAATTTATGTTATATAACTATGAACGAGCTGTACATTTCAAAAATTAATTTCAATAATACGTATAATTATTGTATGTATTTTTGTGAAGATAGCACTTTTATTCAAGAAGACATGAACATTTCTTTTAAAACGGACAGTTTTAATTTTCGGTTTTTGGCTCATAAGATGCAAAGTTTTCCATCGAACTTTACCAAACCTTCAGAAAAGATGATAGCGTACAAGAGAAATGTCATACTAAGATTTCAAACAGAAATATTAAAAATTTATTGAATCTAAACATTTAAATCCATTAATTTTTGATTGCGCATGCGCAAATGATATCAATTTATAGCTATAAAAACCTTTAATTCATATAAATGCTTTAACTCCGAAAAAATATCTATTTGAATATCTTAAACATTTAGAAAGTTATCAGCGATCTATTGAGCAATTTTTCAATTACTCTCACATATCATACCGCTATTTTAAAAAGAAAATATTATTTTGATAGTATTTTTAATACAACATACTTTCTTTACATTATTTGCCGAAAAACTTCTGAAAACCTGTTTCTGCAGAAACAAATTAACATTAACTGCCAAAAAAATATGCATGAAGTAGGTGGCATAACTTATCTTGAAATTTGCAAAATAATGATGTATCCACTTTTGACTCTGATTCGCTGCCTTGCCCCAACTACTAAATGCTGCAGGAGATTTTTTTTTGTTTTTTACACCGTTGGAATATAAAACTAGTACATGTCCAACAAAAATGAAAACTTATGTTGTATTTCTATTAAGCATTTGTAACGAAACTCTTACATTCATACATAACATATTCATTACAGCATAGCAATTAATTTGTTCTTCCTAGAGTAATAAGCTCAATATGTTCCCCCAGACGAGCCCCAAAATTTGAGGCACAATCAGTTTCTTGATTTTATTGAAGAATTAAACGTAATAATTTGCATCTGCACTCTAAAAGACAAAGGAAAAGAGGGAAGCTTTAAAAGTTAATAAAAGGACCTTGTTTACTTAATCGATTTACTGCAGAAATGCAGCTGCCAGTAAGTCAAAATAAAATCTTTACACACCTGAATGATGTCATATGCAAGTTAAAACTTAAGAAAAGAGAATTCATTGTTTACTTCAAAGTATGAAATGACTAAAATACGCTATTTTCATTATAAAATTGGTAACTTAATATAAATATATTACGGCAATTTTAGAAAAAGGATAAATAAAACGATTGGTATCATAACAAAAATGTAAAAAAAAAACGCTATATTCTTCTATTTAAAAATATATTCCTTTTATTTCTCCCTTTATACAACTGTTAAATAAATTAACTGACAAATCACTAAAATTTCTTTTTTTCAGAAAGAGAAAAAAACTCAAATGGTCTAAAACTAGCTTATTAATTTAATTATGATACTTCCAATACTTACATCTTTATAAAAAATGTCTGCATATCTTAAATATATATCGAAAAAAATTAACAAGTTCACTTCATCTACATTTTTTTAAATATTGAGTTTGTTTTGCCCTTCCACTTTTAAACTTGCAAAATACGAGATATAAAAAAAGCATCAATATCATTCA
>JAXGGA010014454.1:0-32068 GCA_038373865.1 Uloborus plumipes
GTTGCGCCATTTATACTCATACCCTTATGCAGCTTTTTTTGATGTTTTAAATTATTTTCTTTTTGATATAGACATATTTTTAGACGTTATTCAGAAAAAAATACTTTTTTAGCGCGAGTTTTCAAAATAAAACTGCTTTTATGCAGCTAAAATGTAAAAACATTAATGTCCCGAGAATTTTGTGCTAATTATACTGTCTAAAATTAATAATGGTAGATTGATAGTTATAGAAAAAGGTAAAGCACATAGTGTATCAAGAAGTACACTAACATGATTATCTACACAAGTTGAGTACCAGAGGTACCACGAAAAATATGACCAGACTAAGTATAATGCATCACCGCAGGCCCGCCATTTCACGTTTTTAGAGGGGTGGGGGACAAAGGGTGCAAACACAATGCAATTTCATCGGAAAAAAGCAAACACCACGCCCACTTATATATTAATTAACTGATTTCTCAAAACCTTGGGGAGGGAGCAATTGACCCCCCAACCCCTCCTGATCCCCCCAAATGAAGGGTCTGGTTCGTTGTAAGTCTCCCTTTGTTTTGTTTTTTTAATTCAACTGCCTATATCAAGTAAGATCAATGAAAATGAAGTGGCCGACTACTGGATTCAACGTGGCCGAGCACTGGATTTCTGTGGCCGACTACTGGAGCATTTACTAGTGTTGACGAAAACTTGGATTTTAACACAATTTTTTTTAAAAATTACTGAAACAAGTAGGTGATTCACTATCAGAAAGGTTCATTCTAAAGTTTTACCTTGTTTTTGTTGCTGTATTGATAGCTGAAAGTTCTAGGTTAGCCAAGATCCACAAAAGATCTCTTAAATGGCCGACTACTGGAGCACTTACCCTATTTACTAGAAAAAAAAAACACGATCGATATAACATATACTCAAGAATAATTACGTGTAAGTTCGTACAGTTCAAACTATTGCCAGCTGTCATTTCTCCAAATGTTGGTATCTCTAGTTATAAATTAAGAGTAGGATTAAATCTTTTTCTTCAGAAACTCTACAGCCAATTCCCAGCAAATTAATAGATCAGTCAGCTTACGTCATCTAGATTGGTTTGATGCTTAAGTTTTCTATTTAAAGACAGGTTCTTAACCCTTCACTGCACGATTTTTTATATTTTCATGAAAAAAATCATTTGTTACCTTTTAAATAGCCCTGAGTTCAGGAAAAATGAAGAAAAAAATTAATCTTAAAAATGTGCACCAAAAATGATGTTTTAATTGTTTGTTCTATATATGGCACAAAGCACATAGCATATGCTTTGTATACCGATAAGTGTAATAATCTACAATGTGTTTTGTGCCATAAGTGGTATAAACAAATTTTCCAATAAGTGTATTTAAACATTTTTAGAACACAGGAAATAATGACTAAGCACACTTCTAACGGAAATGCAGACACTCTTTCTTTCAAAAGTAAGAACTGTAATACCTACTCTAGTGCAACTAACTAGTGCATAAAAATCACACTAAACTATTATAGCAATGTTCCAGAAGGGGCACAAAGCTCAGTTTAACTGCATTTAAAAATCATAGGAATGTATGAGGGTTTATTTGGTTTGTGCCAGGTCTGGCACACCGTGCAGTGAAGGGTTAAGTATTTTTATATACAGGGTGTCCACTCCTATCGTGGCCCAATAGCTAATTTCTAAACAGTTAGAGATAAGCATATAGTTCATTTAGGAAAAAATCTCTTAATTTCGAAAGGAATTTGGGTCTATGAAATGTTTTTCAAAAAATCAAATTTTGAAAGAGTTACGAAATTTAAATTTTTATACAGCCCCCAGTCCTATCAATCATATTTAGTAAAACATTCTTGACACTGTAACGTTTAAAACTAAAAAGAAAAAAAAATCACTGCTTTACGACAAAAATTGACCGAGTTATGACGTTTTGAAAAATCAAGATTTTGAAGGATTTCGCATACGGTCCCTTAAGTGATCTCTCGATGACGTCATGAAATCCTTCAAAATCTTGATTTTTCAAAACGTCATAACTCGGTCAATTTTTGTCGTAGAACAGTGATTTTTTTTTAGTTTTAAACGTTACAGTGTCAAAAATGTTTTACTAAACATGATTGATAGGACTGGGGGCTGTATAAAAATTTAAATTTCGTAACTCTTTCAAAATTTGATTTTTTGAAAAACATTTCATAGACCCAAATTCCTTTCAAAATTAAGAGATTTTTTTCCTAAATGAGCTATATGCTTATCTCTAACGGTTTAGAAATTAGCTATTGGGCCACGATAGGAGTGGACACCCTGTATTGTCCTAGTCTCTGCTGTACTAAGCACAAATGTCGTATCTACACTTTTTAACAAAATTAAGTTATTGTCACCAAGTGATTCTTTGTCACGTTTTTGCCTAAATACAATGTTTTATGGTCATTAGAGAAGTTGAAATATTTTTTAAAAAAATTCTGAAAAAGTGTCATCTGAATCAAATACATAGTGGAGCAAAACTTAAAGAGTAATATCTCAGTTTGAGCTTGACTGCAGATACCACTTTTGCGCGCTTAGCACGGCAGTATTGTCCATCCACCTCTCTGTCTCTCCTTGCTTTTCCCTCTGGGTTTAAAATGTAACTTTCTTCACTAGCTTTTTATACCTCTAAATATGGCCAACGCATCTCAGTTCATTGTAAAAAATGGATGATGTTTTTACAGTATAATACAGCTAATTTTATAGTAATAAACTGTAAAAATTACTCATTTTACAGTAAGAAACTGTAAAATTTCTAACTTTACAGTACTAAACTGTAAAATTGCTATTTTTGCAGTAATAAACTGTAAAACTGCGAATTTTACAGTTTATTACCGTGCATTTTACAGTTTTAAACTGCAACCTCTGATGCCAGTATTATACTGTAAAAACAACAGTTCATTTTTTGCAGTGTTGAAATCAAAAGGATTTAATTCGTTATATTTAAATGCTTTTCCACGTTTAAAACATTTAATAATTTAAAAAAAAAATAAGATAATATTAAAATAGGTCGACAATCGCACAAAGTTACTTTACAGCTTACTTTATTTACGTTAAGATAAACCAAATCACTTTGCCAAAAAAATTATGAGTGAGCTAATCAGATAACCCTTAAAGTCGTGTTTTGTTAAGATCAATAATTATAATATTAAAATACCTTTGCAATTGTACAAAGTTACTTTGCATTTTTTATCTAGCAATTAACTTTAAAATGAATCAAATGCATATTGCTCCAAAAAATTATGTGCGAGATTATCATATAACCCTTAAAGTCGTGTTTTGACAAGATCAAAAATTATAATATTAAAACAGGTTTACAATCGTACAAAGTTACTTTGCATTTTTTATCTAGCTTAATTAACTTTAAAATGAATTAAATCATATTGCTAAAAAAAATTATGTGCGAGCTAATCAGATAACTCTTAAAGTCGTGTTTTGTTTATTTAACCCAAAGCGGATTGCGATGATCGTGATCCTCTGACATTATTACAGAGTTTAAAAACCAGATTATTACTATTGCTCAAGCAAAAAGAAAAAAAAAACTGGATTAGGGTTTAAAAAAAAAAGTTTTTCTGAGGCAGCCCAATGCTTTCTAAATGATATACAGGAAACGAAGCGAAACTAGAACTGCATATCAGAAACACGTGTTTGGCGCGATTTGCTTAAAATCTTCCGCGCTAATTATTTCAGGCTCTGTCTTTTATGTTACATGGTTTGCAATTTGCTTTCTTCGGTGAAAGTTTTATGACACCGCCTGTTGATGCGCGACGCAAATGACACCTACTTGACTACAAGATTTTCTTCCTTGCAAAAGATTACTTGAGCGGAAACGGTAGAAACTTATCTGGGTGTATCTTGTCACATATTTCTTTCGCTTTCAGTAATGCAGTTATTTTTTTAATGGACGTGTTTTCGTTCCTGATGGCGGAAATGAGAGGTTTTCATTAAATAAATAAATAAATTACTGTACAGAAATGGTTCGTACATGTAAATGAAACACTCAGTAGCTCTGGATTCATTAGGACCATCCGTACTCTACTCTACACCATTGAGCTATACTAGGAAAGAAAACTTTCCTTACTTCATCATTGAAGCTCGCGGTCTGAAGTTATCCAGTTGAGTGCCAAGTCTAAGAATTATTCTTCTTTATTCATTGTTTGGATTTTTTTTAAAACTTACAGCTTTTTTTCTGCTTTAGGGAAAACAGCAGCCAAACAAGAGTTTATAGAAACTAAATACAAAATAAGTATATTTCGAAATTTTTATAAGATTTAAGTGCTTTTTCGCGTGGTTTAAGAGCGAAATTCCGGAATTTCACCAAGATTTAATGTTACTTAAATGCAGCAGAGCAGTCTTAAATGTTCAAATCAAATACTCCTTTTAAGCACTTTTTCAACGTCTCATTTTCTTCCGAATGAAGGTTTCTCCGCTGACTATAATAAATGCATCATAAGCAAGCAACACGAAAAATAACGTTGCTTTCTGAGTTCTATATATTGTCCACAGCAACAGCATTCAATGGCTCAAAAAAAATGCTGTATTTTTTCTGAAAATCTTTGTTTTTATATTTATTCAACAAAAATTATGTCTCTCTCTCTCTTTTTTTCGAGTAACGTTGAATCTGCAGAAAAGGGCAACAGTTTTAAAACGAATGATCAGTGAAGCGTTGTACAACTAGAGCAACTGGTGAAAAGGCTGTGAGATAGATTAGGATAGAATGATGTTTTAAGCTAATGCTCAAACTTACCACTAACTTTCATGATTCGCACTATAGGCACACCGCGATAGAGGAAATACAACGAAAGATGGGCTAAACCTGAGCTTATTCTATGGAACTATTTTGAAGGAGCAGTTGTGCTGGTCACCGATTGTACAACTCATATTAAAGTGAAAATTGTCACAATTCTTCTTTCACAATTCTCACAATAAAGTACATGAACCCAACCTGACAAAGAAAATCTACAGAAAAAAGTTATTGCAAAGTAAAGCTTGAGACAAAAATTTTTTTGTAGTAGCCAGTGACCAGTAAACACATAAAAGCTGGTGGCCACTTTGGCGCTCTTGGTGGCCACTTTGATCATTGTTCCATAACTATAATCCTACTCCACTACTTTGCATATAGTAATATTACATTATGTACATGCACAAATCTTAACTAAATTACTATGCATAAAAGATTTAAAAAAAAAAAAACGTTTTAACCAAAATTTCTGAACCTTTTATGAAAAAAAGAATTATTCATTTTAAATTTAGATGTTTATTAAAGCAGATGGGCCGATTTTCTCTCCAAGTTGACATTGGCTGCCAGAGACGATGCTGATTATTTTGTATTTTTTGTTTAAGAAAAATATTATGTGGCCTGTTTGGCGGCCAACATCACATTTTGTTGTCACCTAAAAAATCTTTTTAGTTGCCACTGGTGAGTGGCGACCGCTACTCGACCTTTACTGCAAAGAGATTGAAGAGATTAACATTTATATATAGGAGTATAACCAACAGTTTGATAAGATATTTGATGTTCAAATTCGATTACGATTAGAGGAGGAATAAATGATGTTACGGCTGTTATTTTTATAATTAACTAGCATTACTCACTACAGCCAGCCACTTGTCTAGTGGTCAGAGCAGGCTGACCCGGAGGTGTTGTCTCGGGTTCAAATCCCGGTTCGGGCATGGTTGTACTTCTTACTGTCCAACCCTCGTCCTCGGGTTGGAATCTTGATTTTTCAAACAGTTCCTTTTAATAAGTTAGAATTGGAACAACAGATGAAAGTGTTTCAGTTCATCCAGCAAATCATGACATTATAAAGAATCTTTAATTTTTATGACTCAATTAAAATTGTTGTCAATTCTCATGTGGTACTCTGTTGCGCATATATATACATAACAAAAAAAATACTGTTCTTACTGTGAACGTTTTATGTGAAAGTTATATACAGGGTGTCCACTCCAATCATGGACCAATAGCTAATTTCTAAACCGTTAGAGATAAGCATATAGTTCATTTAGGAAAAAATCTCCAAATTATGAAAGGAATTTTGGGTCTATTCAATGTTTTTCAAAAAATCAAATTTTGAAAGAGTTACGAAATTTAAATTTTTATACAGCCCCCCAGTCCTATCAATCATATTTAGTAAAACATTCTTGACACTGTAACGTTTAAAACTAAAAAAAAATCACTCCTCTACGACAAAAATTGACCGAGTTATGACATTTTGAAAAATCAAGATTTTGAAGGATTTCGCATACGGTCCCTTAAGTGATCTCTCGATGACGTCATGAAATAATGCAAAATCTTGATTTTTCAAAACGTCATAACTCGGTCAATTTTTGTCGTAGAACAGTGATTCTTTTTAAGTGTTAAACGCTACAGTGTCAAGAATGTTTTACTAAATATGAATGATATGACTGGGGGGCTGTATAAAAATTTAAATTTCGTAACTCTTTCAAAATTTGATTTTTTGAAAAACATTGAATAGACCCAAAATTCCTTTCAAAATTTGGAGATTTTTTCCTAAATAAACTATATGCTTATCTCTAACGGTTTAGAAATTAGCTATTGGTCCACGATTGGAGTGGACACCCTGTATGTTTGAAATATAGAGAGTTCTGTACTTACATACAAAGTTTTGCAGACGATGAAAACTTGATGATTTTAATGTTCTTCTTGTAGCCTAGCTCATAAACCAATAATGTTGCCAGAATGACAAAAGTATTTTTTTCCTACTTTTTATGATACTGGCTTTCTAAAAAAAATTAACTGCCCAAAAAACCAGACGGTATATTTATGAAGAATTTCTTTGTATAATCAGGAAGTTTTGTTCCGAATCACTCCGCTGTCCCTATATACCCCGTTTAACGGTACCTTTATTATTATTATGATTTAATTAATTAATTTATTTATTTTTCATTCAAAGTGACGACTATTCTATTTAATTCAGTTCATTTTTGCCTAAGAGATGGCGCCACTACTATTTGCTCAGTTTGAATAACTTACATTTTTATCATTTAATATTTT
This sequence comes from Uloborus plumipes, assembly GCA_038373865.1. Lineage (NCBI taxonomy): Eukaryota > Metazoa > Arthropoda > Arachnida > Araneae > Uloboridae > Uloborus > Uloborus plumipes. Next base: position 7,020 of record JAXGGA010014454.1, read on the forward strand.
TAAATACAACATTTTTTGACAAAGTTTCACCTTTAATTTTTTTATAAACTCAAGAGCCAGGAAAAGTTCCAAACTAAAAATTCTTCTTTCACTCATTCACCTTACGATGCTCTATCAAGTTTTACTAGGAATCCATTTTTGTCTATTTTAATTGATGGTTGATGGATTAGTTTTTAAATCTATATATATATATATAAATGCATGTATGTATATTTTTATGCATATTTGTATGTTTATTTGTGTGTTTGTTCCTTGTACAAATCCACAGTTTTCATCGGATTTTCATCAAACTTAGCACGGAGGTTCCTTGATCAAACTAGAATTCACATCAGGTTTGATTTTGAAATTTTTAAAAAATCCAAAAAGCTCAAAACTCAATTTTTTTTTTGTCTCAGATTGGCCATTTTCTATCCATTTTGTATATTTAGAGCAATAGACATAATCCTTTAAGCATACAAATTGATAAATTTTAATGCATTTAAATGTGAGTATTAAGATTACGTTTAACAATGAATTATCAATTTAAGGCTAACCTATTTCATTTCAGCATGAAATAAGTTAAAAGCGATTATAATTAGCTATGTTGTGTTACTAAGCACCCAAGCAACGCCGGGTAATAAGCTAGTACTGATAGAAAAATTGAAAAAAATAATAACCCATTTTAATTTAAAAAAAATCTTAAACGGCAATTTTATGGACTGACATTCGGTGCTAAATTTTCATGGGAGCTGCTGAACTTCCTTTTAATTTCAATGCAAATTAATACTCATTATGGACCACGGGTGTTTCTTGTTTTGTAGAATGTTATTATCAGAAAAGGAGTGCAATATTCGGGAGCAGGTCTGGGGAGCATTTTTCGAAAGATAAGTGCCCTAAATGCAGTTTTAGTCTATATTTGGCAGTTTAACGGGGAAGAGTCATTACCCCATTTCTCCCACTAAGTCCGGGCTTTCATTCCGCTGAATTAAGGCTATTTAAGTATCAAAATAAGTTCTGAAGCTTACACTTACACACCCTCCGCGTTACAATATGCATTGTAATCAAATACCGAACAACTCGTCACATCATCCAGAATTAAATGTTTGATGAATGTCTTTTCAATATTTAGAGTAGTTGTAATAAATTTCTGGATGCTGTTAACGAGCTGTTTAATATTTGCTTGCACTCCTGCCTTAGTTCTTGGTATGAGGCAATTAGTTGTTACTTTGTCTATGTTCGAATGAATAGATTTCTAAAAATAAGAGATGAACGAGAACCCAAATTTGAAATCCTTTTTCGAATATTGTTTCATCAAAATGAGGGGGGGGGGGAGGGGTGCAATATATACTGAACTCTATAGCGTAATAGTAACTATCACAGAATAAAGTTTACAAATACCTTTATGCTATTGATGTAAAGAAAATTACTACGTTAAGGAGGCACAAATAGGCAGGGATACTGCAGACACGTGTTTCGGCGTTGCAAGGAACGCCTTTTCAATGCAAAAAATATTGAGCTTATGGATGCACAGACATCCGACAAAAGATCTTTTAAAAGATCTTTTGTCGGATGTCTGTGCATCCATAAGCTCAAAATTTTTTGCATTGAAAAAGGCGTTCCTTGTAACGCCGAAACACGTGTCTGCAGTACCCCTGCTTATTTGTGCCTCTTTAACGTTGTAATTTTCTCTATATCACAGAATACTTGTTGTCTTCGGAACAACTGGACGTTTTGGTGATAATGCATGAAAGCTATTAATCATATGAGTTAAATGTTTGGTGAATGTCGAATATTCAGTCATATAATATTTTTTCAGTATTAATGCACATTTTTGCTCAGTAAAAGATCACAAAGTACGTTTATGTTTTGAAATATTTGGTAAAGGTTCCATTTCCTTCTAATAAAAGTTCTATTTCTTATTTTGTTTCTAGTGTCTATATAATAAAACAGATATTAACTTAATTTTTATATTTTTTGTACTGTTTGACTTTTTAATATTATTTATTTATGTTTAATGATTGTTTAAAAAATCTTTGTATTTTTGCATTAATAAGTATTTACTAAAATGTACTTCTAACTTTGATTGCTGGCAGAACGTACTTAAATTTTTTCCAAGAATCGGATTAACATTGAAGCCCGTTGTGGATTTACTATTTTATGACGAACATAAAAATTTGAATGATCGTTATCTGACGTAACTTGCAAATTATAGAGCAGGATTCCAAATTATAGTTACTCAGAGTTTGAAAAAATACATGGATTTAGTTTCCTGCATAATTGAAAAGTTAAGTGAAGCGTGTAGTTATGCCATTTTTACAGCTTTTTTTACTTCTCTGATTTACGGCCATTGTGAATTCCAATGCTAGTTTACGAAAAACTGTTATTCAATGTTACAACATTTGTTCCTTAAGATCCTCCTGATCTCATTTCCAAATTACAATGAGAAAAATATAGATGTACAAAGTCTGATAATTGCACCATAACTTTTTATTTTAAAATTTGATCTTGAATAATTTCAAGCAGAAGTTTTGAAACAAATTCTCTTCATTAATAAATGTAAAACTTAGTGAAAAATTACTGAAATATTTCAAATTCATTTATGACTAAATTTGCTGTGGCAATTTCAACTGTTCGTTCGATTTTAGAGATGAGACGAGTTGAGAAATTTTCATTGTTCTTACCTAAAATGGAGCAATATCGTCCATTTGGTTTACTATATCCGCTCTTTTTCGATAGAGGTCATTTATTTTTTATTTCCAATTTCAGGCAACTACAAGTGTTTTAAGTACAAATATGAAAAGGAAACAAAACAAACAAAACTAAACTTCAGCATTTGCCCATAAGTTTTCTGGCTTGCCAGTATCTTCTACACATATCTCCAACAGAAAGGGCTAGACAATTGGATTGATACACGAAATGGAATTACCCACTTCCTTTTATCCCATAGTCATTATGAGATAAAAAGAGAACAATAGAGACCATAATGACAAACAAAATACTATTTTATTTGTTCACACTGATCCAACAGATGGGAAGCCGATTTGCCCTTTTCTCCGAACAGTGGCCAAAAAATCTACATTTCTATTCAAATGGATGTATATATATTTGTATGAGTGTTTGTTCCCTATACAAATCCAGTTTTCGTCGGATTTTCATCAAACTTAGCACAGAGGTTCCTTGAAGCACTAGAATTCAAATAGGCGAGGTTTTGAACCTTTAAAAGAATTCAAAAAGCTCAAAATTTAAATTTTTTGTCTCAAAATGGCCATTTTCTTTCAATTTTGAACATATAGAGCAATAGAGATAAGCTTTTAAGCATACAAATTGATAAACTTTAACACAAATAAATATGAGTATTTTTCAACAAAGATTACGATTAACAATGAATTAGCAATTTAAGACTCACCTATTTCATTTTAGAATGAAATAAGTTACAAACAATTATAAGTCATGTTCTAATTACGTTGGAACATTAGCAGAAATACTGTATGATGCAGAAAAATTAGAGGTTCCAACTGATATTTAATTCTAATTTTTGCGAGCATTTTTAGTAAGCACCCGGGTAATAAGTATTCCATAAAATTGCTTCCCCACAAACCGGTCAATTGTCCCCTCAAGACAAGCTCCAAGATTTTTATGACCTAATGCGTTCTGCCACGCTGTCTCGCGGCAGGAAGGTGTGGAAATCCCATTTGAGCAATCATGGAATCCCTAATTAATCAATCATGGATTCTCCCGCAAGCGTTGCGTCACCGAGTGAATCATTTTATTTCCTACAATAGAAAACGTCGATTTCAATGTTGGAACAGTAAAGAGAGCAAAAGCGCGCTGAAAATAGTCCGATTCTGAATAGGTGTTTGGTAAGACAATCATGCCCAGTAATAACTGGGCAAATAGATGCAGCAGCTTTACCTCTGGGACTATCCGGAATCCTGATCACTCTGCAGCAAAGCACACCAAGGTTTATGGCTAATATCGGTAATAATAAACTACTAGATTTTTTTTTCAATGTATTTTTTAAAAAAAGGCTTTTATTATTGGGTTTGCTTTTTCCATTCACTCTTATGTAATGTAGAGGAAGGTACACATTGGCCCTGAATTAGGGGCGATGACTTCCTGTTACCAAAATTTGCCTTCAATTTACGAGTTGAACCGTATCATTGCTGCGATGTCTCGCTGGTGTGCTTGTTTTACTTTAACAGCCTTGTTTGGCACTCTTAGCTCTTCTATAAGATGTTTTATGACTCCAGCTCGGTTACTAACTATTCCTGACTGATGGGTTCCAATTAGAACGAAATTGCAGCCTATGGATGGTATAACTGAGTTGATGGTGCAATAAAAACATTTGTTTTGTTGAAATTCAAAAGCACCGGAAAACGTTTTTTTAAGTTGTCCCATTCAATGAGAAATGCAAAAATGTGTCGTCCTTTTATTTATTTGCTTACTACATAATAAATTTCATGTTTAAAGTTGATCGTACAGCTACACTACTATACAACGACGAGCGATTCAACGTAATCCTCTGTTTCCGAAAACTGAGGATTACCGTTTTGGAAGCGAACATGCGGAAAAATGTATTGTGGATACGCTTCAGATGGTTAGAGAGTTAAAAGATGTGTGCTCTCAAACTCTCAATCTTGAATAATCATGCTTGCCATAGGCTAAAAGGCAAAGACATTTAAGGTTTACTTCCATTTCAGGCAATGGAGTCGGATAGCATCTCTCTCTCGCTTTACATCGGAAACTTTTGGCAAGTTTGTGTATTACTTATGTATTTACCGGAACTATTTTTTACCGACGAAATTCAGGATATTACCCCCGCAGTTATCAACGTCCTGAAGTTGTGTTCTGGTAAGTTCGTAAAAAATCAAGCCAATACATTCTTCAAGGCTGTTGGCACGCGCAACGGAGGATTGTGCAGTGGTCTAATGCCCACCGGCAATATATAATTTCTAACGTCCACATCAGATTCAGAATGGGTACTCGGTGTTTTAAATTTCATTTTATAAAATTGCAGGTATTGTTTCGTAATTGGTCTCCAAGACGATTTTTCCAACAGCACAGAATATTTTTTCCTTTTCAGTTCTTTTCTGAATCTTTTCTGCTGGCAATGATCTGGGATAATGTAGCCGGCATTTTCATAAAGCTCGTACTGACATAGTTTGTCTTGATGATTACTCGAATGACTAGGGTTAAATTGTTCGTTACCAGTAAGCAGAAGAACATGCGCTGGAAATGCTCTGAAACGAGAAATTATTTTAGATAATATTAAAATAATGAAATGTGAAATGCACATAAACAGATAAAACTGTAAAGAGCATAGTTTATTGACGATATTATTCAGCGTAAGGGATACGTCTTGCTTTAAATCTCAAGATTAAAGTGGACATCAAAATATTTTTTAAATTATATACACAACATTTCTGAGCAATGAATGACAGCACAATAAGAACAATCGGAAGAAGAGGAATCACACACAGATAGCAGAAGTTCTTGGGGCAGAAAAAGAAACGAAACAAAATAAATTTAGAATTTTAAAAATTATATACTGGTAAGAAAATATATTTCAATACCTACTAAGGAGCCATTCCATAGCGACTAATATAACCTTTTCAGTAGATTTTCGAACTCTGTTTATTTGAAACCTTAAGTGTAAAGAATATGTAATGGTTGAATTTGTAGATTTAAGATGTAGATGGTGGTATATACCTGTCATTTCTACCAAGATTTTGAAGCAAAATAATTGCTGATTTTTTGAGCAAAAACGGCATTCTGACCAACGTAACATTTTTGTACATCTGAAATCTTACATTCAACCGTAAGTTATTCTTTATACTTCAGCATTCCAATAAAAAGACTTCGGACCCTATACTCTGATGTAACGTAAATATCTTCGCACTTGTTCAATGTATTGATATATTAAAAAATCTTGAAGGACTAAAGTACTAATTATGTGCTGTCCTTCATATCAGGCTGATTTCAAGATCTATATTTTTCATAACAACATTTGTCAGTTCATTTATTTTTATTGGAAACTAGAGGGAAATAGATCAGATACTTATTTTTTTAAGTTATTTTTTTTAAACTAAAATTTCCCTAGAAATCGAACAAAGAGGGAAAAGGAAATATTTTCAAAAGACACGCACACACACACTTAAACAAATTTTGTAACAATCAAAATCAGCGGCAGCGCACAAGTACGCAAAATACAATTATGACTTCCTGTTTTAAGATGTGATAGTGATGAAAACAATCGTCAATTATTTTAAAGTTCTAAAAGGTATTAATGTTTAAGGGTAATTTTAGGCATTAATATTAAAAAGAGAAATACATTTTAAGTTAGTGAACAAAAATGTACTTTCTTTCGGTACATAATTAAATTTCAAATTAGAATAAACATCAAGTACCATCCTATATAAAGCAGTGAGTAACCGCGCCTAAGCAAGGGCTAATTCAGGAACATGCAATACACCGCCAACTCGGCTATTTCGATCCATGGACTGCAGTCTCGGGCTTATTATGCATTCATCAGCATGGAATAAGAAACTAGCCGATTTGGAGGCAAAAATCCTCTTATAAAGCAAAGAGAACAGAAAAAAAACTGGTAGTTAATGTAAAATTAGAATTACCAGCGATCGACCGCGCTTGATACGGTACAACTCGTAATTTTTTTAAGGCAGAGCTCGGGTATAAAGCAGTGGGTAACCGCCCCTAAGCAAGGGCTAAAGCAGGAACATGCAATACACCGCCAACTCGGCTATTTCGATCCACGGACTGCAGTTTCGTGCTTATTATGCACTCACCAGCATACGAGTTGTACCAAGTGCGGTCGCTCGCTGGTTATTCTAATTTCGTATTAGCTACCAGTGTTTTTCGGCTCTCTTTGCTTTATAAGATGATTTTTGCCGAGCCGACTCGGCTAGCCGAGTTGGTGGTGTATTGAATACCGTCATATAGCTTTCCTATTCAAATGCAACCACTAGTAAGTCATGTTACAAAATACGAAAACAGAAAAGTAAGAAAAAAGCAAAAAGACTCATTAAAACTTCTAGGTGAACATACTTACTGATAAGTATGGGGCTGCTTCAATTGCTGATGTAAATGTCCACCGCTAACAATTACTGGAATTAAAAATTCATTCAGAATAACCCCAGTCGTAGTTACTATGTGGATCAACGCAATGAAGAACCATCTCAGCATGACCATCTCCCGAAAGCTCTTATTGTTGCTGCTGGAGAACTGAGAACAAGAAATTGAATTCATAAATTTCAACAAAAACATTACATAACACTGATGCCCAACCTTTTTTTACACTGCAAAAAATTAAATGCTGTTTTTACAGTATGATACTGGCATTGGGGTTGCAATTAAAAACTGTAAAAGTCATCACAGTAAGAAACTGTAAAACAAGCAATCTTACAGTTTCTTTCTGTAAAGTTAGCAATTTTACGGTTTATTACCGTAAAATATAGCTGTGTTATACTGTAAAAACAACAGCATAATACTGGCAGCAGAGGTTGAAGTTTAAAACTGTAAAATGCAGGGTAATAAACTGTTAAATTAGCAATTTTATAGTTTATTACTGTAAAATTGCCAATTTTATAGTTTAGTACTGTAAAAGTAGCAATTTTGCAGTTTATTACTCTAAAATTAGCAATTTTTAGTTTATTGCTACAAAATTAGCTGTATTATACTGTAAAAACACCATTCACTTTTTACAGTGTAGCTGAGGGCAGCATCTCACTAAAAGGTTCTCGAGGGAATACATATAAAATTTCAAACCATTTATTTTTTTTAAAATAGCATTGGGAAATATTGAAAAGATAAGAAACTTAAAAATCAATAGTTGTTGTTATCATTACTCGCTGCTTCTTTTAATGAATGCATATGTTTTTCAGAAACAAATTTCTGAATAGTTGATTTCAAATTTGACTGTGCTTTTAAAATTTGTAACATTAAACAAAAAAACTGGCCACACGAAGCAGCTTCATGGGTCAGATGTGGCCCGCGAGCCGTAGGTGGGACACTACTGCATATAATTTATAACAAGAAGAAAAATCTGATGAATTTCTAAAAGCACAAAATGGAAGTAAGAGAGAGTGAAGCTATCCTACATAGAAGATATCTACTTCTGAATGTACTCCTGACAAGTTTCATAGAACTAGAGGCTACTACAGTCGACGCTCGATATAACGACCGTCTCCGTCCTACAGAAAACTGTCTTTATAACGAGTGGTCGCTATAAGAGGTAGAACATAGAGTATATTGGGATACAGTTGGGAGTTTTCTCACCGGCCGTTACATTAGGATAGTCTTTATAACGTGTGGTCGTTATAACGAGCGTCGACTGTATTGCTTTCCAGCAATTTTATATTAGTAGCAGGCTTCTAAGCAACAATTTTGAACCATCCATTTTTTTTTAATTGAAAAGCATTCCCAACTTGATTAAAAACTGCAACGCCAGTTTTTTTTTTTTTTTTTACCATGTAGAACTGCACATGAAGGGGTGAAATTGGGGGAAAATAATTTTTTTCCAATACAAGTGTGGTGCGCAGTTCAAAGCGCAACCGCTCTCGGCTGCCAGACACCCCTCAAGTAGCACATTTCGTTTTTTAAAAGTTGTAAAATGATTATTAACGTTGTAACAACCGCTTAAAAAGGTTTAAAAACGTTTAAAGGTCATTTGTGCTACCTGGGCCGGCATGCTGCTTAGAAGAGTATAGGGAAAGACATATTAAAGAGCCAAAAGTCTTAAAATTGTTGTTTTTTCGACGTTGTTAGCTCTTGGACTACAGTCGACGCTTGTTATAACGACCACACGTTATAAAGACCATCCTAATGTAACGACCGGTGAGAAAACTCCCAACTGTATCCCAATATACTCTATGTTCTACCTCTTATAGCGACCACTCGTTATAAAGACAGTTTTCTGTAGGACGGAGACGGTCGTTATATCGAGCGTCGACTGTATTACTTGGCCGAAGCTTCGGTATTCGGAACTGTGGCCTTACTCCGCTTCGCCTCATCTCTAGTTAAAAATAACACTAATAATAATTCATTCATTAAACTTGCATGCATACAGATCTTAAATGAGAAGAGACATTAGGCATCATTAAAGAATAATGAAAATAATTGCAACATTTCAGTACTGTCTCTAAATTTTCCGAAATCGCCAGTAAAAATTTTCCGGATGAGAAAATTTTCCGAATAAGCGATTTCTGTTACCAGTCAAGATCAAATGAAATTTTCTTCAGTTTTAATGAATGTTTGTGGTAAAATAAAAACAAAAATTAAAATAATTTTAAATATAGTTTTAAAAAAACTAAAAAATACGCTTTTAGAGTTCATCAAACTAAAAAGAAGATTTTCAAAATTATTGAATATCCGCTTTAAGTTTACATGCACTTATATACATGAACATGCAACATAGTTTAGCCATTAGTATTAATAATCATATTAAATATATTACTTTTATATGTGCAAAGAACCTGAATTTTATTTTTTATTCAGTTACATATAAGCAACAACTGAGACACTTATAATACATCAACATGTAATATAGAGCCTTTAGTATTAATAATAGTATTAAATATTTTACTTTTATAGTTGTAAAGAACGTGAATTTTATCTTTTATTCAGAGTTACATACATACATACATATAGTCTAAGATCCCACCGCAGTTTATCTACACTCATAGCGTACACTCATCACGTATATATCAAATTAAAGCACATTTTCTTCTGAACGTGATGCACTAAGTCTTCGTATGTAAAAGTGCCCGAAACCTATAGGCAGCCTGGCCTAAACGGGACATATGAATGTAGTATTTCTACACTCATAGCGTACACTCATCACGTATATATCAAATTAAAGCACATTTTCTTCTGAACGTGATGCACTAAGTCTTCGTATGTAAAAGTGCCCGAAACCTATAGGCAGCCTGGCCTAAACGGGACATATGAATGTAGTATTTCTACACTCATTGCGTACACTCATCACGTATATATCAAATTAAAGCTGATTTTTCCCTGAACGTGATGCGCTAAGGCTGCCTATGTAAAAGTGGCCGCAACCTCTAGGCAGCCTGGCCTAAACAGATCACATGAATGTAGTATTTCTACACTCATCGCGTACACTCATCATGTATATATCAAATTAAAGCTGATTTTTTTCTGAAAGTGATGCACTAAGGCTACCTACGTAAAAGTGGCCGCAACCTGTAGGCAGCCTGCATAATAGGTCACATAAATGTCAAATTTTTACACTCATCACATGTATATCAAATTAAAACAGATTTTTTTCTGAAAGTGATGCACTAATCTTCCACTGGAAAAGTGACCGCAACCTATAGACAGCCTGGTCTAAACAGGTCACATGAATGTAATATTTCTACATTCATCGCGTACACTCATCACGTATAGATCAAATTAAAGCTGATTTTTTACTGAACGTAATGCATTAAGGCTGCCTGTGTAAAAGTAGCCGCAAGCTCTAGGCAGCCTGGCCTAAACAGGTCACATGAATGTAGTCTTTCTACACTCATTGCGTACACTCATCACGTATATATAAAATTTAAGCTGATTGTTTCCTGAACGTGATGCACTAAGGCTGCCTATGGAAAAGAGACCGCAACCTCTAGGCAGCCTTTCCTAAACAAGTCACATGAATGTAGTATTTCTACACTCATCGCGTACACTAATCACGCATATATTAAGTGAAAGCTGATTTTTTTCTGAAAGTGATGCACTAAGGCTGCCTATGTAAAAGTGACCGCAACCTCTTGCCAGCCTGGCCTAAATAAGTCACATGAATGTAGTATTTCTACACTCATCGCGTACACTCATCACGTATATGTCAAATTAAAGCTGATTTTTTTCTGAAAGTGATGCACTAAGGCTGCCTATATAAAAGTGGCCGCAACCTGTAGGCAGCCGGGTCTAAACACGTTACATGAATGAAGAAATTGACATTTATGTGACCTGCTATGCAGGCTGCCTACAAATTGCGGCCACTTTTACATAGGCAGCCTTAGTGCATCAATTTCAGAAAAAAATCAGCTTTAATTTGACATATACGTGATGAGTGTACGCGATGAGTGTAGAAATACTACATTTACGTGACCTGTTTAGGCTAGGCTGCGTAGAGGTTGCGGACACTTTTACATAGGCAGCCTTAGTGCATCACGTTCAGGAAAAAATCAGCTTTAATTTGATATATGAGTGATGAGAGTACGCGATGAGTGTAGAAATACGTCTTTTATGTAACCTGTTATGCCAGGCTGCCTACAGGTTGCGGCCACTTTTACATAGGCAGCCTTAGTGCATCACTTTCAGAAAAAAATCAGCTTTAATTTGATATATACATGATAAGTGTACGCGATGAGTGTAGAAATACTACATTCACGTGATCTGTTTAGGCCAGGCTGTCTAGAGGTTGAGGCCACTTTTACATAGGCAGCCTTAGTGCATGACGTTCAGGAAAAAATCAGCTTTAATTTGATATATACGTGATGAGTGTACGCAATGAGTGTAGAAATACTACATTCATATGTCCTGTTTAGGCCAGGCTGCCTATAGGTTTCGGGCACTTTTACATACGAAGACTTAGTGTATCACGTTCAGAAAAAAATGTGCTTTAATTTGATATATACGTGATGAGTGTACGCTATGAGTGTAGATAAACTGCGGTGGGATCTTAGACTAATACAAACAAACCCACATGTGAAACTAATAAAAGCGTATTAAAAACCTACCATGTCTTTCTCGGAAACAGTAGTTTTTTGCTGTAATTAATTCATTCTATCGAAATGAACGAACACAAAATAATAAATTAGACTTCAAAGAGCTTCACGAAAACACCTTTTCGTTAACACGCGCCTTTTCACATTACGGTTGCTTTTTAAATACCTTTATGTAATCACCGGAACTGTTTCTTCCTAAAAGCAAGAACGAACAGTAAACGTAAGCTTATTAACGGATTACTGGAATCTTTTTTCTAAGCTATTAGTATACTAAACTAACTCTTGTAGATTTAGAAGATATGATGGAGGACTTATATTAAATAATTTAAATTATAGTTTAAAAAACTAAAAAAAAATACGCTTTTAAACTATATTTCATGATACTCTAAGGGCCCTGCTCCACATCAGCGTAAAACGCGACCGAAACCGAAGGCAGAAACCGAAAATCCGGGTACTTTCCATAGGAATACTATGTAATCCATTTTACGTTTCTGCTTTATGTCAATGTGGAGCAGGGCCCTAACTGATTTCCCTCTGATTTTCAAAACTATTGAATATCCGCTAACTTTACATGAACTAATAACATATCAACATGTAATATAGTTTAGCCTTTAGTATTAATAATAGTATTAAATATATTGCTTTTATATTTGTAATGAACGTGAATTTTATCTTTTATTCAGAATTACATACATACGTACAAACAAACCCACATATGAAACTAATAAAGCGTATTAAAACGGAAATTCACATTGAAATAGATTTAAAGAGATATTTTCTTTCGTTTTACATTTAAAGACTTTCGTTATGAAACAGTTCGTTATGAACAATAACGTTCATTATGCACAAATTTCCCTATGATGAAAAAAATGTATAATTTGTTCTTTCTGAATACACGGGCGTCCCTAAGGAGGATCTCGAGAAGTCCCAACGACCTCCCAAAATTATCCTTATTCCACAAAGTTTGTCGGACGATTCAGCGAACGAATTTGAAACATAATTGCAATATTGAAAATAACTGCTGGAATGGCTCTTTTTATTAGATCAGGTGTTCCCGAACTTTTTTAGCCCATGGATACCTAGCTGAGTTTTGCAGTTTCTCGTGGACCCCTTTCCTAAGGGTCGTTCCAAAACTAGTCAGGCACAGAAATAATAGAACTGAAGCATTCTTAAACCGCGAAATATATGGTTAAGTTTCATTATAGATGTTTCAAAAAAAAAAAACAGATAAAAGAAAGATATGTGTAAATATTACAAGATCTTTAGTAAAAGGCAAAAGATTAGCACGAATTTTGAAGGGAAACAAGAGCATAATGTAACAAGATAAATCAGAAATTTACCTAACATTATCAGAGCTCTTTCAATATTGATTTTTTAAACAATCAAAAACTCCTTAAAAGCTTGAAAACTTCTAAAAATTCAGTTTAACCCTTTAACGCAGAATTTTTATCAACGTTTTCATCATACTTTGTCAATTATTTTGTACTAATTTAAATCAAAATAAGGGGGAAATATTATCCTTAGCATGTTAAGAATTTTCTGGTTACGTAATGCAGCATAGGACAGAGATGTTCCTTTCTTCGTAAAAGGCAAAATATTCATGGGAAATCAGTGTTTCGTTCTCTGGGACACCGGTGTCCCATTTCTGCTTCAAAGGGTTAACAGTTTTACTGCAGAGAAAAAAATTGAAATTAAATTGAAAAGAAAACAGATGAAGAGAAAAACGTAACATTTTTATTTATACTTTCATAATAATAATTGTACAAAACTTAAACCAAGTACACATCTTCCTACATAGATTATGTAAACACGGAAAAAAAAAAGACTTTTTAGTGGGAAGGGTGAATTTGGTGTATCGACAGCAAATTTTTAGTATTTGACTTTAGATTTGTGAGACATGACTTAAATTCTCTCTGATCAGGGACTGCCAGTCTGTTTCTTATGTTTTTAAGAAAATTCGTGTAGTAACTGAAATTTGTTTGCACGAGGTATAAAGATGAAAAAGCTTACAGAAATTTTCTTGTGATATTCCAAAGGTAGGATAAGTTAATGTCTTTCTGGAGACAGAAATAGTGATACCCTTTCCCAAACTTAACCTTAAGTTCTTCATTAGAGCTTATTCCAATCAACTCTCCTGTAAAATATCTCTTTTTCAAAGTCATCAAAACTATTGATAATCCACAAAGACATCAGTGCCAAAAAGTTTTTAAAATAATCTACTTATATTAAAAACTGAGTATCTTTCTAACTATCTTTCTTTCTAACTATCTTTCTTTCTAACTATCTTTCTTTCTAACTATCTTTTTATGTCACGCTTCTTTCTCCTGAACGCCAATGAACTGAAAATCGAACCAGGTACCGATAGATAGGTAATTTTTCAAGCTTCTTTAGTTTCAATCGATATAATTATATGATTTTAATTAGCGAAGATATCAATTAATAAGTAGTCAAGTTTAAAGCGATTAAGCCTAATCTAATATCTTTAAACGAGCAATTCTTGTATATATATTTATTTATTTATTTATTTATTTTTCGGATCTCGAAAACGGCTCTAACGATTTCGATAAAATTTTGTATTTAGATAGAGTTTTGGTTTCTGAGTTCATCTATGTCGTCGTTTTTTCTGTAAAAACGCGAGTTTTCACAAAAAAACCCGTTTTTTTTTGTGCCTTCATTGAAAGTTTGAGAAGCTTTTATTTCGCCATTTTATTTGTGATTACTTTCATCGTTACGTTTCCGTGGCGACCACGTTTCGTTATAACAATTGGATTTCATATTTAATCACATCAGCGCAAGTTCAAATTATGGTATTTGGCAACGTTAAATTGTTATTGTTTTTGAAATGTTAAAGCAAGGCTTCACTAGATAACAAGCTGTTTCATTTATTCAAAAGCCATGGGATAAAAGCAGTGGTAATTGTCCACCGACATCTATTGAATTTTATGGTAACTTACAGTATATAAAAATCAGATTACTTTACTTTTCAAGTGCGATTTCAAAATTGAGTATAAAAGTGTTATAGTTAGTTTTAAAATACTTTTTTTCCTCCTCAAGGGTGTTTAGTAAGATATTTCAGGTAAAAAATCAATAAATATGAAACCCATTCTTAAAATATTAAGTTTCGAAACAAAATTACATCTAATATCTTTAGACGAGCAATTCTTGTATATATATATTTCGGATCTCGAAAACGGCTGTAACGATTTTGATAAATTTTGTATTTAGATAAAGTTTTGGTTTTTGAGTTCATCTACATCTGCGTTTTTTCTGTAAAAACGCGGTTTTTTGTGCCCTCATTAAAAGTGTGACGAGCTTTCTTTCGCTATTTTCTTTATGATTACTCTTATTGTTACTGTTCACAGCAACCACGTTTTATTATAACAATGGATTTCATATTTAATCACATCAGCGTAAATTTAAATTTTTATGGTATTTTTCAAATGAGTTTTGGCAACACGTTAGAATTATTATTGTTTTTGAAATTTAAAGAAAATCAATCAAAATAAAGTTAGAATTGGGTGTGGGCCGCGGTAGTCCGATCGGTTAGTCGTCGGACTCGTAACCGTAGGGTCCCGGGCCGATCATATAGAGGAAGCCCAGCTAATAAAAGATCCACCGTCTTCATTAATGATGGCTGAGGGACGTTAAAAATGTTCGTGGTCATAAAATCCTCCAAGTGAAACGATACCTCTGGGGGATGCTGGGCCAAGGGTTTGCTCGGCCCTAGGGCCTGGTTCAAAAATGAACAAAGCGCTCTTCAGGGCCCCATCCCGGTTAAACCACGAGTTGTGGTATGTACGGGGGGAACCTTAAAGTGTGAAGTAAAATGAAAGTCAAAACCAACTGGAACAAAATGCGTACTGGAGAACAGGGACTATGCATCCATTCTCATCAACACCTTTCGCGTCTTCGGCGCCAAATGAAACGAAATTGCGTGTGATTTTATGGTGAGCATGGATTAAATAAGGTTGTGTTTTTAAAACAAATTACGGCTGTTTTAAATGCGTAATTGCAACAAGCACTTCGCAATCTAAACAAATACTTCGCATTTTAGCAAAAAACACAAGTTTACAAACCTCTTTCTTTACCGAGCGGGCTCGGTCCCCTGGTACTAAATGATTAAATATGAAATAAATTCTTGCAAACCGTCGTTGCTATGAAACAGTGATAACAATGATAATGAGAATTTTGAATGAAGGCTTAACTAAATCAAACACGAAACTCATAAGCGGGCCACTTACGTAGAATTTTTATCGCCAGCTACTGGTAATATTTTGAAACATTTATTTGTTGAAGAGCCATCTACTTATATTAAAAACTGAGTGTCTATGTCTGCTTTTTTCCTTTGAGCGAGCTGAACTTACTGAAACTTTCCTCACCATCTTGAAGGCGTGAAGCATCTCAATAATTCGAATGATTTTTTTTATATAGGAAAAAAGTAAAGGCGTGAAGCGCCTGTAAGCGAGCCGCCTTGGCGGGGAGTAGTTTCTTTAAATTTTTTTCTCACTACTTTCAGGGCACGAAGTGCCCGTGCAACGCCGGGCCACGTGCGTGGTATGTCTTGAAATCGAATGAACATTAAATTATATCAAATAATATAACTTCAGAATGAGGTAAAAGTTAGAGAGGGGGTCGTTATGCATCAACATGCCGCAGGAAGCTAATCTAGCTGCCCTGGCAGCTAGTAATAATAAAAACCTTGTCGAGCATGATTTTTTTAACATCCAGTGTACTTTGAAGTGTACATAGTATACTTCACAGTGGAAAAGTAATTTATTGAAGTTCTCATCATTTTCTTCATACAACTGCGAAAATAATATACAGTGTTAAGTATTATTATGAATTTTGCTTATTGCATGTGTTACAAATTGTAGCAATTGATGCAGGCTGTTGCTCAGATTTTTTGCTAATGATCCTGGCTCGTGGACCCCTATTTGTATCTCGTGGACCCCCTATTTTTCTTTCGTTTATATGGACCCTTGAAAACTACGGGGTCCCTGCGGAACACTTTGGGAGCCCCTACATTAGATGAACTAATGTGGGCTGCATACCCGTATTTTAGGATACAGAAAAAAATTGCAGTGGTATTTGACAATCGAGAATTTTCGCAATTAATAAAATTTAAGTGAACGTTGTATTTCGTGCTGTTACTTTTGTTGCACAAAGATCAAATTCATTTCGTTTTCGTTATGGATCTCCCAAAGCAGAGTAATTGAAATTGGGAGGCATGTTAGGCAAAAATGGACCTTATCCAAGCCGTCATTTCAAATTTTTCCAATTACTTTTCCACAAAGTTGGTTCTTCTCTTAATGGTTTATTTACTTAAGAAATTCTGCAATACTTGAAACAATTACTTACATTTGCATTTAATTATTATTGCAAGTAAATCAAATGAAAAAATGTTGTAATAAAATGTTGTAATAAAAATCTCTTACCGTTTAAAAAAATTTTTTTACAACTGTTTACCGGTCCTTTTGGTCAAAAAGGATGAGAAACGCTGACAGAAGTCCCTCATATATTAATTTAGTATTATGAATCCTAAATGGCTGGAATCATGCTGAAGCTTTTAAACACCACTCCTTGTACTTTGCCGAGAAGCCGACAGATGGTACCTGCGATCAGAAACAGTTTTCTAAGGGGCCCTAAGTTAGGGGGTTGCTAGGTTTTACAGACTTATCGGTTTGAAATCTTTTATTGCGTTCTGAATTTTAAAGTGACGTAATTTTATAGCATCTATGAGAGAAAATGTACATTCGTAAAAATTCAAAAATCATTTGTCATATTAATGCTCAAAATTTTAAAATTTTAAACACTTACCTTTAAATTGCCTTGAGCAGGAATCTATTACTTTGTTGCATACATGTACAATTTCACTTCAACTCATTATGATGACGCCAGAAGAGATATTCAATGCGTAACTCTCTAAGACTTTCGCAACTCTAATCACTGCATAACCAAGTTTGTTTCGTTTTTTAAATACATGTATTTTTTTTTTCAACTCAGCTACCTTTTCTACTTTTCGTTTGTGTACATATATATATATATATATATAGCTTCACCTTTACTATTTCTACACTAAGATGGCCAATTACCTTCACTAATTTCCATTTGCAACGTTTCCTTGTATCGCCTACATTGTATTCTAAATAGGAAAATCTCGCTTCTGGAGCACTAAGAAACCCCGGCGTGCGCTATTCTTAAAATCAGCGAGAAAAAAATTAAGAAAATTAAAATTAACTTGGCTTCTTCAGTGCAGTTGTCTTTCCGCTTTAGGACTTTACTCTTTTTTTACAATTTATGCTTCAACGGATCGAGAAACCTCGATTAGTTTCTTTCGTGCTGTTTCGGTAATATTTATGAGTTGTCTCTGTCTTTTTTTTTACTGAAACAGTTTGAGGGCAGGTGGCAAATTTCATCTAAATGTTGCGAGTTTTGTTTTTCCTTCGACACTGAGTCATGTAAAAGAGAATTAAATGTGCTGAAATAGCTAAGAAAATATCTGAGCAGTTAATATGAATGCCATATTGCAATATAAGACTAAAAAGTGACATCAAATGTTTAAACCTACACTCCAAAAAATGAACTGTTGTTTTTACAGAAAATACTGGCAGCCAAGGTTCCAATCTAAGACTGTAAAATGCACAGTAATAAACTGTAAAAGTAGCAATTTTACAGTTTCTTACTGAAAAGTTAGTAATTTTACAGTTTATTGCCGTAAAATTTAGCTGTATAATACTGTAAAAATAACACTATAATACTGGCAGAAGAGGTTCTAGTTTAAAAACTGTAAAATGCATGGTAATAAACTGCTAAATTAGCAATTTTACAGTTTATTTCTGTAAAATTAGCAATTTTTACTGTTTATTACTATAAAATTAGCCGTATCGTACTGTAAAAACAACGTTTATTTTTTACAGTGTATATGAATTGCAAACAAGAGCAGATCTAGACATGTTTCAAGGGAAGAAGATTAATTTTATTACGTATCCTTCACTACACATCTTGGTTTACAAATGGTTTACACCATATATTTTGGACTTCAATTGCGAAACGTATTCAGAGGAGAGCCCAAAACCGCTTCTCTGCTAGAATCAGTCTAAAAATAGTTTTTTTTTTTTTTAACTTCAAAAGTAAAACATTACCAGTGGTGAGTCCTTCAAAGGAAGGGCAATCGCCCCCATCGCCTCTCCCTTGCATCTGTCCAAGATTACAAGTAGTTTTATTTTTTTGTTTTTACAGAGAACTGGTCCTATCAGGGACACTTTTCAACCTGTTCGCTCTTACACAATCCTTTTCATAAAGTCCTGGTTCCTCGAAACCTCAATGTTCGCGTACAATTTCTTCAAAACACGTTTTTAAGAATCATTCCTCAAATTAAATGATGATAAAAACCAAAATCATTTTTCGTTGCTAACCATTTGTCCCAAAATAAATACGTATTCTACAAATCATTTGAATAGCGGTCCGATTTTGAAAGGAGTGGGAGAAAACGAATTAAGGAGCAGGTTTGTCTAACGAAGAACGTGTGTTCTACCTCCGATGAGATGGAAAGGCGAACCTCCTGTTTACAATTGGAAGCGAACGTGCTATTAGTTTTCTGGGATGCCAGTTTGTCGAAGTCGAAGTAGTAACACGTCGATACGAGCAAAACATGCTCATCAAAATCCACGCGCAGTCTTGATAAAAAAAAGGGTGATTGAAAAAAAAACATTTCGGTTGAAATTTGAGTTTAGAATTTTATGGAATACAATATAATGTTACAAATCTTGTAAATAGTTGTTTTTCCTGCCTTGCACCATTGTCACTAGTTTTGGTTTTATTTGGCGACATGTTGCAAAAGTATCTGAAAATATCACTTTTATCACTAGGTATACTGGCCCTGTAACGTTTTGTAGTTTTTACACTTGCCCTACATTTAATAAGCATGAAGACATTTTCGTGCTTCGTTGTATTATGGTGGGTTTTTCTTGTTATCACTAGAATTTTCTTGAATGAATTATTTAAGTTATGAATGAATCGGAACACTCCGGATTTTGCTAGAACGTTGTATAAATTTCCTTCCGAGTATAAATAACTGGCCTTGAACACAGTTAGGTAGTTGTTTTCAGATTTGATTTCTGGTGACTCGTTTTTATTCGGTTGGGCGAATGTTTGTTTTGCTTTTGTAATTTCTTAATTACTGTTCACGTTAGATACGTGGTGCTGAGTTACTGTTGAGAGTACAGTGTACTGTTTGTTATCTAATTGCTGGATGTGTAGCAATTGTTTCCTACTCCTATTGTAAATAAGTGTACATACATACTTGTAAATAAATTTATAGTTACTTTCTCAAGATTGGAATGCTCATTTAAGAAAGTTGAAGGTGCTACGGACTCGTTACAATTTTGGCGCCCAACGTGGCGCCCAACTCAAGGACTTCCTTGGAATTATCTGTGAATTTGGACTTTTCTTCCTGAGGACTTTTTGACTTCGGAATTTTATGGTGATTACTCAAGCAATGGAGGAACAACTGAAACAACTCCTTGATACGATCAACGCTGTTAAAAGTGACATGACTGCGAGCATGGCTGCGAATCAAGAACAATTAAAGAATGAGCTGGCTAATAATCAAGAACAATTAAAGATTGAGCTGGCTACTAATCAAGAACAATTAAAGATTGAGCTGGCTACTAATCAAGAACAATTAAAAAATGACCTGGCTACTAATCAAGAACAATTAAAGAGTGATTTAACCGCGAGCATAACTTGAAGTCAAGAAGAAATTAAGAGCGATCTAACGTCAATGAAAAGTTTGGTGGAAACTAAATTTACCAACATGGAAAATAAAGTGGAGGCTCTAGAAGATCGAATCACCACAATAGAAAACTATGTGGAAAAGAAAATTAAAGAACTTGAATCGAAGTTATCAGCATCCTGCAACAACTCAAGTGACTGTGTAGCTGCAGCTGGAACTTCTCGTTCATCCATTAAACTGGCCACATTTAACGGGAAGACCTCGTGGAATATTTACAAGAAGCAGTTCCTCATCGTTGCAGAAGCAAACTCCTGGGACTCTTCCACGAAAGTCTGTCACCTTGCAGCCTCGCTGAGAGGGGATGCAGCTGACACACTACAGACCTTCCCAAAGGGCAAGCACCGCGACTTCGAAGCCTTATCATCGGCCTTGGAGCTTCGCTTTGGCGAAGCATGCCTAAAAGAATTCAGCCAACTCCAGCTGAAATCCCGACTCCAGAAGGCTGGAGAGACTTTGCAAGTTTTTGCAGCAGACGTTGAGAGGCTTTCCCATCTCGCCTTCTCGAACTGTCTTGCGGATGTTCGCGATAGCCTGGATAAAAGATACTGGGCTCTATGGAAATCTCTCCAGTTGCGAAATGGCGTCCTGTATCGGAAATGGGAATCTGACGATGTAAAGCATTCAAATGGCAGCTACTCCTTCCCAGATCAAGAATTCCAGACGTTCTAAAGGAATTGCACAGTAGTCCGACTGGGGGACACTTTGGTGTCTTGAAAACCCTCTGCAAGGTTCGAGAACGCTTCTTCTGGAACAAGGCGAAGGATTACGTGGAAAAGTGGTGCCATTCTTGTGACGCATGTGCCGCCTGTAAAGGACCGAAGAGAAGAAACCGCGGGAAGCTACATCTTTACAACGTAGGAGCTCCTTTCGAACGACTCGGGATCGACATTCTTGGTCCTCTGCCGAAAACTACTGATGGGAACAAATACATCCTCGTTTCCATTGACTATTTCACCAAATGGCCCGAAGCATATTCCATTCCGGATCAAGAAGCTACCACTGTAGCAGAGACTTTAGTCCAGCATTGGATCTCGAGATATGGGACACCTTTGCAGATCTATTCTGACCAGGGAAGAAACTTCATCTCTGCTGTGTTAAGGGCCTATGTAAAATCCTCAAAATTGAGAAAACTCGAACGACACCACTACACCCACAATCGGACAGCATGGTGGAGAGATTTAACAGGACAATCCTTAATAATCTCTCGCTTATGGTCTCCAAAAATCAACAGGATTGGGACAAGAAACTTCCTCTGTTCCTGCTGGCCTATCGCAGTGCTGTCCACGAGACCACCGAATATTCCCCATCACGGATGTTCTTTGGACGAGAGCTTCGGCTACCTTGTGATCTCGTATTCGGTCTCCCTCCAGATGCGTCTTCATTGCCTGAGGAGTACGTCCAGGATCTCCAGGCCCGGTTGGAAGACGTTCATCACTTCCCACGGGAGCGAATCAACATCACGACGGAGAAAATGAAGACCCGATACGACACAAGGTCCACTGGCCATGACTTTCGAGAAGGTGACAACGACTTCGAAGCCTTATCATCGGCCTTGGAGCTTCGCTTTGGCGAAGCATGCCTAAAAGAATTCAGCCAACTCCAGCTGAAATCCCGACTCCAGAAGGCTGGAGAAACTTTGCAAGTTTTTGCAGCAGACGTTGAGAGGCTTTTCCATCTCGCCTTCTCGAACTGTCCTGCGGATGTTCGCGATAGCCTGGCCCTGAACTACTTCATAGACGGGGTGCGAAGTCCAGAAGTTCAGACGGCTCTCCGGATGGCGGACATTAAGGATCTTAAATCCGGTCTGGTCTACGCAATGAAGTTTGAGGCTGCACAACAAATATCCCGCAACGATCGCCATTCAATCAGGGGCTTGGAAGTGAGTGCCCAGGATTCGAACCCAACTCATCTCTCGGAACAAATCAAAGAGATCTCGGTGACCCTGAAGAAGATTACGGCTCGCAAAGACCAAAGTAGACAACCACTGAAGTGCTGGAAATGTGGCGGTGACGGCCACGTACGAAAGAACTGCGAGACCCGCCAAGAAAGAAAGACGGCTCCCAAAGTTTTCCAGATTTCCTCAAGAAGTGGCGGCTGCAACGGACTCTTCATTTACGCATATGTGAATGGGCTTCCCTGCGAAATGATTGTGTACACAGGAGCCAACGTTACCATTATTAGGACTGATGTAGCTCGTCAATTTGGTCTCAAGATCTTGTGGACGCCGCCCTGCGTTACTCTCCAAACTGTGACAGGTGACAAAATCGAGATTGAAGGAAAAGTTAACTTAGAAATAATGTTCGGGAGAGCCACTTACCATCACACGGCATTCGTCGCTGACATTACAGATCCCTTTATTCTCGGACTTGACTTTTTGAGAAAATTTGATTTTTCTGTCGACTTTAAAAATAATGAGCTGCACTCGATAAGAGAAGACATAGCAATTTTCAATGCTGAAAATAACTTAAAATCCGTTCTTCAAATAATAGCCCAAACAGATTTATTGATTCCCTCTAGATCAGAAGTACTAATACCTGGCTCCATCAAGGAAAACAACAGCTTTAAATTCGGCCTCATTGAATATCCTAACCAGAGTAATAGCCAAAAAGGAGTACTAGTGGCATATACACTTGTGGACCTTTCAAAGAATGCAGTTCCTGTGAAAGTCGCCAACGTAAGTGAAAGACCGAGGAATATTAAGAAAGGAGAAGTGTTGGCAACTTGTACTCCCGTAAACTGCATCATCAGAAGAATTAATTCCTCCGAGACTATGTCTTCTGAGTCTTTGACTTCGAAATTAATTCGGAGTGCACCGTTATCGAAGGATCAAAGATACGCTGCGGAAAAATTGGTGGACAACTTCAAGCAGGTGTTTTCATCTACATCCGAGGATGTGAGTCGCATGAATTTAACGCAGCATAGGATCGACGTTGGAGATCATCCCCCTATCAAGCAGCATCCAAGACGACTACCGTTCGCCAAGAAGGAAGAGGTTGAGATCCTCTTGAAAGAGATGCAGGAGAATGACGTCATCGAACTCTCATCCAGTGCTTGGGCATCCCCTATCGTCTTGGTCCGAAAGAAAGACGGCTGCACCAGATTTTGTGTTGATTACCGACGCCTGAATGACATCACCAAGAAGGACAGTTACCCTCTTCCACGGATCGATGACACTCTGGACACCCTTTCCGGACACAAGTGGTTTTCGACCCTGGATTAAAAGAGCGGCTACTGGCAGGTGGAGATACACCCCGACGACCGAGAGAAGACGGCGTTTACAACCGAACAAGGCTTGTGGCAGTTTAAAGTGATGCCCTTCGGCCTCTACAATGCACCAGCCACGTTCGAGCGTCTTATGGAATCGGTGTTACGAGGACTCTCTTATGAATCCTGTCTTGTCTACTTGGACGACATCATCATCATAGGACGCAGTTTTGAGGAACATTTGGCTAATCTTAGGAAGGTGCTGCAGAAGCTTAGGAAGCCAACCTGAAGTTAAGCCCGTCCAAATGCAATTTGTTCCACCGTGAGGTGAACTACCTTGGTCACATTATCTCCTCAGAGGGTGTACGAACAGATCCAGACAAGGTATCTGCAGTCAAGAATTGGAGCCGCCCCGAAAATGTCCATCAGCTGTGAAGTTTCCTGGAGCTCTGCATGTACTATTGGAAGTTTGTGAAGGGTTTTTCCAACATTGCACGACCTTTGCATAAGCTGACGGAGAACAAACAAACATTTGAATGGTATAATGAATGCGAGAATGTATTTCTACAACTGAAGGAGGCTTTAACATCAACGCCTGTTCTGTATTATCCTCAGCCTGAAAAATCCTTCATTGGCGTTGATGCGAGCCACGAGAACGTTGGAGCTGTTTTATCTCAAGAAATAGACGGTAACGAACATGTCATCGCCTACTGGAGCAAATGCTTATCCAAGTCGGAGCGAAATTAATGTGTCACGAGAAAGGAATTGCTAGCCTTAGTTAAAGCTGTAGAACATTTCCATCATTACCTCTACGGCCGTAAGTTCTTGCTCCGGACCGATCATGCCTCTTTAACTTGGCTTTTGAATTTCAAGAATCCAGAGGGCCAGGTAGCCAGGTGGATACAGCGGCTCCAGGAATATGACATCGAGATTAAGCACCGAAAAGGTTTGTCACACTTTAATGCAGACGCATTATCAAGAAGACCTTGTTCTGAGAACTGCCATTATTGCTCCCGAATAGAGAAACAGTGCTGGACGACAATCCCTACTGCCTGTCAAGTTACTGTTACTTCATCGTCTTCAGATCCTGATCCATGGAGTGACGACCAAGTAAGAAAAGACCAGCTTGAAGACCCAGACCTAAAGCCTATCATAGAGCTAATGGAAAAGGACAGTCGGCGACCTAGTTGGCAAAACATTTCTATATACAGTCCTGCACCGAAAAGATACTGGGCTCTATGGAAATCTCTCCAGTTGCGAAACGGCGTCCTGTATCAGAAATGGGAATCTGACGATGTAAAGCATTCAAATGGCAGTTACTCCTTCCCAGA